>CANXYC011424660.1:0-25323 GCA_948193065.1 Aleurites moluccanus
TAATGTTAAATGATAAACAAATGATGATTACTAGTTATATATATATATGTTGGTAATAACCTAATGAATATAGATTAATGTTGATAATGCGAATAATGACTTGGAATTTATCAAAGTTTTATAGATGAAAAATTTGCTTATCAAGTTAAGGGTATAAAGATGGGATTATTGAAAATGTAATCTTTTATGCAGGTTGTGTATTGAAATTTATTGAAGAGAGGGACATGGTCCTGGGTAATAGGTGTACAAACAAAGGATACTTTACCAAAATTTTTCTATAAAATTATTAATTGGGGTTCTACAGGATTAGGTGGCCCTACAAGATTTGGTGGCCTTATGCCTTCCCATTTTCTAAGACCGTCATAACTTCTGAAGTGGGAGATGAAATATTAGCATATATTGTATAGTGTAGAAAGAAATAGTAGGATAAGTTATATTGATGAGTATTGGAGATTATAGTACTTAACAAGGATTGGTAGTGGGTAAAAATAAATTGAAGGAGGCGAGACATAAAAATAATGAATTGGCATTTATATCTATAAAGTTAGTGAAAGATTAAGCAAGTGAATATGGGAGATAAATGAATAATAAGTGATAAGTAATAGCAAAGTATAAGGACTTAGTTATAACTGATCAATCGTAGTGAATTAGAGAAGTCTAATGATTTGAAAAAGTAAGATTATAAATTTTAATTATGTAGTAATATCATGATGAAAATTAGCGGTTAAAACTTTAATTGAAGAAACATTGAAAATTTGTAGGAAAAGGTGAGAATTAGTAAGGATTTAAACTTAAAGAAAATGTGAAGAATCAAGAATGAAATATTTAACTTAAGGATTCTATTGAATTATAAAAATATTTTATAGAATAGTTGAATTGATATGTGTATATATTTTAAGGTGAGTAATATCAAATGGATGATGGATTTCATATAATTCATTTAAATAGATAGTGGATGGTTATTTTAGTAACTTATAGAAAAGTAAGATTAGTTTTAGAAGTGTAACGAGTGACAATATTAAAGGGATGTCATTATTACAATTGTTTGGATAGTAGAATGTACAAGATAAGAGTTGATGATAGGTAAGGAAAATTGAAAATATTAAGATAAGCAATAGCGAATTGGAATATATTGTGGTATAGTTTAATGAATGATTAAAATGATAGTTGATCATGAAATGTATAATGAGTAATGAAAATTGAAAATATTAAGGCATAAAATATTATGAGATTAATAATAGTTAATAAAATAATATAATTTATAATGATTAAGTAAAATAGGATTTTGCAGTTTAAGTATATTAAAAGTATAAGGATAAAATTATAAGTAATAATTACTAATAAGAAATAGAAATTTGAAATTATTGAAGGTTTGGTAATTAGGTGCAGACTAAAGGAGTATAATGAATAACTAAAATAAGAAGTTGATTCTGAATTGTTATTGGATATATAATGATAATGAATGATATGAAAATGAATGGACATCGAGAATTAATGTAAGGATGATAATAAGTAATAAATGTGTTTTGAGATATAGCACATTAAGAATTTAAGAAATACAATTGTAATTGATAGTTAAGGAGTAATTCAAGATTAAAGTTACTCAATGGGATAGAATTTGATTTTAAACTATGTTTTAATAATGAAGTGATGATTTAAAGAGAAAAAGAATTAGTATAAGGTTGTTAATGAAAAATTGAAATTACTGAGATATAGTATCGTAGGAACTTAAGAATTAAAATGCAAGTTGATGAATGGTAATATATGGTATGAAAATAATCACATGAAGTATTAGTATAAGGATATAATAAGTAATACGAAGACTTGAATGAAATATTATTTGAAAACAATGTAAAGTTTAAGTACTGGCAAGCAAGTTAATAGAAAATTCGAGGATGAATTTTTTTTTAAGGGGGGTAGAATGTAACACCCTGAAATATTTGAGGTTTCAAGTTGGATTGCATAAATTGAAATTCAATAAAATTAAAAGAAGTAAGAAATTAGAAAGTATATTTAAGGAAAATTTAATTGTTTCAAATTTTGGAGTTTCATTGGATTAAGGACCGAAGAACAATTTAGGATAATTAATCAAAGTGAAATGAATTAATGGAAATTTCATGAAATTAAAGTGTATGATAGTCAATTTGGAGATATGAAATTGGATTTAGGAGAAATTATAAATTTTCAATCTTTGGAGTTTTACCAAAATAAGTTCGGTATAAAAATTCTTTAACTATAAAGGTTGAGTTATTAAGTTGAATTAAGGTACCAATTCCATAGGACTTCAATTACAAAGAATTTAAGAACTCAATTAAAAATAATTAAAAATAATAGTGGTAGCAATTATAAATATGGTAACTTATGGGCAAAAGTATAATTACTCAAAGTTGTGGGACCCATCAAGCCAAATATCATTTTAATCCATAAAATCTATACTTCTCTAACGAAAAATCCTTGGAATGATTGGCCAAAGGGATGAGGAAAGTAGAATTTTTATTGAAGATTTTTCCCACCAATTTATGAAAATTTGACAAATGCTCAAATTTTAGAATTTTCTATATTTTTCAACCTTTTCATTAGCTTAGTATAAATAGGAAGGATACAGATAGCCAATTGAACATCTAATGGCTAAATCATCCATGCAAAAGTCTCCAAAAATATTTTCCCAAATTTCCTTCCATAGAAACTGTAACAACCAGTACTTTGAAGCGTTATAGTAGATATGTGTTTATTTATGTTTGTTTAATGAATGTTAGCATATGTATGTTATATATGCATGGTAGATGATTTTTTTTAATATATGCAATTTTTGTCATTTTAATTAATTGTATGTTTGAAGAATTAATTAATTGAGAATATGAATGTTTGAGAAATCCAGAAATTTCTGGTTGCAGTTGCAGGATTTTGTGAGGCTGATTGTATGATCTTAAAGAAATAATTTGGTAAAGTGTAAAATATAAAAGTTGTGGATTTATGTCTTATCTTCATTTCTGTAAAATGGCTTGGCAAAATTCTATGTGTGTGAGAAGTTATGTCTTTTTGAGCAGGATTTGTTTGGTTTAGTATTTTTGTAGGAAATCTGTGTATGTTTGAATTTTCTGAGAATGACTGAGGCAGTTTGAGCAAAAAATATAAATATAAAAAATCAAATTGAATCGAATTTAATTCGGTTAGTTTAATTTTTTTTAATTGGTTTATTGTTTGATTTGATTTTCTTTATAAAATAATGAAAATAATTGAATACACACACACACACACATATATATATATATATATATATATATATATTGTTGAAAAAATTAGAAAACCAAATTTATAAATTTCGATTCGATTCAATTCGATTTGATTCAAAATTTAATTTTAATTCCGTCCATTTAGTTTTTGAAAATTTTAATTCGATTCAAACCGAACTGACCAATTACTCTTCTCTACTTATTGGGAGACCTTAATCTAATAATATGAGTTTTTTCTTAATAAAATTATTGAGTATGATATTAATAAATTTTAATTTAATATTGTTACCGAAACAATCAAATTAACCATGCATGCCTAACCAGAGGTCTCAACAGGACCAAATTATCTTATTCTAACCATATAAACTAACCATATGAATTTCATTTTTAACAGTATACTCAGAATTTTTGGGAAGAAAATGTATCCTCTCACATTTAGAAAAAAATATAAAAATTTTAGGAAAAAATATTATAAATAGGAGATAAAAAATTAATTTTTTAAAATAAAAAGAATATTTTATTAATTTTAATAAATTTAAGAGATTTTACAAAAAATCTATCAGAAAATGGCATCAATCCCACGATACTTTGTAACTGATTTTAAGATAAAGAAAGCCTATAAATATATGATTTCCTTATCTAGGTATATCATTATTAAGGCTGATAAAAAAAAAAAAATTAAAACCAAAACCAATCTAATGGTTTCATATTTGATTTTTTTTGTTTTCGGTTTGATTTTGGTTTTGTATATACATTAAACCGATGATTACAGTTAACCGACCGGTCATATGCATATATAATCAGTTGTAACCCACTAACTGCATCTTAATAATTAAGTGTACTTAGTTTTTGAAAAAGTTTAAATGAAATAATTTATATTTATATTTTTTAATTAGTTACTATATTATTTGTTAAATTGTTAATTAGTGTTGTATACACTTTAATTCATTAACTCTATATTAATAATTAAGTTTGCTTAGTTTTTCAAAAAATTTAAATGAAATAATTTATACTTATATTTTTTTAATTAGTTACTATATTGTTTGCTGAATTATTAATTGTTGTTGCATATATTATTTAATTTATTAATATAAATTGATTTGATTACTAGATTTACAAATATAATTTTAATATTAAAATAACTAAAATTCAAATTTAAATTTTATTAGTTTAAAAAACCAAAAAATTGATTAACCAGTCTAATAATACTGATTAACCAATAAAAATGATTTGGTTTTTAACTTAGAAAATAAAAAAACCGATAAATGATTGATTTATTTGGTTGACAAACCATGAGCACTAATTATTGTATATTTCACAATATCTATTTTTCTTTTTGAGTCTAAACTCCAATTATTAACTTAATTATTAGAGTGCAATGGCTGAAATTGGGGGTGAAAGTCTTTAAATAGTATTAAAATTTAGAAGAGATTTTGGGTAATTACTAATAAATAGTATTAAAATTATTTTCAGTATTTTAAATTTAAATTTCAACTAGAATCAAATTAAATTGATTAATATGAGTATAAAAGGAATATCCTAACAATAATTTATGTTTCTGATGTTAGAAAAAATGTCCTTGAAAAAAATAAATAAAATTGCCCTTTACAATATGGAGACTCTTTTTTTGTAAATAGAAAGAAAAGGGTTAATTCCTATTGCCTACTCTAAATTGCAAGTTCCACTTCCTTAGTTCTTGCGTCTGTTTGAATGTTGCAATTTTTTTCTCACTTTGTGCCTTAGGTTATATTGAAAAAAAGAAGAA
The DNA here is from genome assembly GCA_948193065.1 of Aleurites moluccanus. Classification (NCBI taxonomy): domain Eukaryota; kingdom Viridiplantae; phylum Streptophyta; class Magnoliopsida; order Malpighiales; family Euphorbiaceae; genus Aleurites; species Aleurites moluccanus. The sequence goes on from CANXYC011424660.1 coordinate 4,999, forward strand.
TTATTAACTGTTAACATAAAACAATATAAAAATATTCTTAGTTTGAGAAAATTTTGAATTTATTAAATTATATAATTACAGAAAATAAATAATCCTATACTTAATATTTTGGTAAATTATTTATGTTATGGCTTAAATCATTGAATAAATATAGAAATACACATATATTAATCAATTATTTTAAAAATAATTTAGAAACTTGTTATGGCTTAAATCATTGAATAAATTTAGAAATATGCATATATTAAATAATTATTTTAAAAATAATGTAATATTTTGTCTTAGCCGACATCTCCTTCTCTCTGTCCCTCTTTTCATTTTTTTTATCCTATTTATTTTTATTTTGAATAAAATTTTGATGTTAAATTTAATTTTTTTTTTTATTTTTAATTTGTAAAAATTGAAATTATCATTTTTTATGGACGTTTATTTGTTTGTCCGATATGGAGAAGGGTTTTCGTCTAATTTTTAACGGTCGAACTCATTAAATGACTTGATACTTGATGTCAATTTTAAATAAAATGTGTTTTTCATCGATGTGTCAATTATAATTATTGAGCTGAATATGATTGCTCTGATAATTTGATCAATGAAGTTTAAGAATAAAATTATTTTTATATTTATTTTGATTATAATATCTTTATTTGAGATATATATTTTTTTTCATGAATGAAAAACTTTTTTTTATATATAAAAAAAATAATAATAAATTAGAAATGTACAAATAACCGTAAACTAATGAACCAGTTTTTGGAGATCAGGCGTCTATTAAAAAAATGAACATTTTTTATTTTACGTAAGTGTTATACAATTTAAAAAAAAAAAAAATCATGCGTATTCAAAGCATAATTAAGGGCATTTAATTTATGGATCGTATTACACAATTTAAAAAAAAAAAAACATAGTGTATTCAAAGCATAATTAAGGGCATTTAATTTATGGATCTGTAATTATAAATATATATATTTTTATAATGATAATGATTTTTTTTTTAATATTTTCGTAAATCAATCTAAAATACCCTGATGACACATAGAAATCACAAAAACCACCACTCTGAGTCTCCATCACATTGCAATTCCCATCTCCTGCCAAGTTAATGTTTTATCATTTACCCTTTTTGAACACGAAGACTTGAAGAACCTAAGCTACTTTCAGCATTTTAGAGAAACAAATTTCAAAGATACCTAGAGAGAATTGTACAATATTTAATCCAATAATGTACAGTCAATTAAAATAATCAAAGTATGAAACAAATCGTGCCACAATCTAATGCAACATTATTCATGCATTCGTCTTCTACCTTTGACTTGGACAACAGATTAGCCAGAAACAGACATTTACATGATAATAAAACGAATGGATTGAACCGCCATTATTGGTCGGTGTATAACTTGCAAGCCAATTTTATGTACAAATCCTTCAATAAAGACATCATCATTTCCTTTTCTTCACTCACTTTCATAATCTTCATCATCTCCAAAAGTAAAAACGGAAGCATCAGCAGCCATTGCTTTGAACTCACTTTCTGAGTTGTTAACTGCAAGACTGGAGACAGCTCCACTCACAACATCGCTTTTTGGCTGACTAACAGCAGGTTGTGATCCTGTGTTTCCAATAGAAAGCTGTTCAGTTGTATGTGTTAAAATTGCAACCTGATCCGATTTAGTATTAGTTTCAGAACTAGAGGTGGTCGTCACAGCAGTTTCTCCCCCTGCAGAAGCAGTTTGAGCTTGCCTTAGTTTTGAGGAAATAGATTCCTCTACCTCACTGTCTGAAAATACATCATCTTTATCATTACTTCCCCGGTTCTTATTTTGGTTTGGAGCAGCAGCATCTGCACGAGCATCAACTGAAGCAGGAGCATCGACACTAGAACCTTCATTTGGCTTGTTTGCAGCAATTTCACTGTTTTGCCCTGTTGGAATGGTGCCATTATAATCTACTAGCACAACCTCAACCTGGAATCCTGGGGAAGGCAATTTTCTCTGCATAAAATCATCCAGATTGTTATGGTGAGCAGTGAACATCAAGTAGAGAAGGCATTTGAGAACAGTAATGTCAACAGAGCTGGCTATTCAGCACACCCTTTTACTTCAACAAATTTGAGAGCTGGATGCTGTGCAGTGAGGAAAGACAACACTTGTGCGTAATAAGTGTCCAATGTTAATTACCTTATCAAACCCATCAATATCATTAGTGTTCAAAACCTTTCTATTTTCCATCATTGTTGTGTTTAACCAACTGAAATTACAGAAAAGAGCAATCAGCAATGCACACCATTTCCCATTGTTGAAATCAAACAGGATACCCATTCATAAGCAACCAGACTAGGATACTAACAAGTAAAAATCTCCTTGACGGTCATGAAAATGGACTTTAAAATCTCCAGCCACCTCAGTTAGACCAGGTTCTCCTGGCAATGCAAAGACCATGACACCTTTCTTTGGTGCAGTAAACCAATAGTCTTCTGGCTGCAGAGAGAACATACATATGTTAAAATTCATTTATGAAAAACCATAAAATGGAGTTCAAAGTCAAAACTGATTTAAAACCAGAAGTCCAAAAAAGCTTTTATGGAGCACGGGCATGACACATCTACCAAATACTTCAGAAGACCTACCGATAAGTCCTTGGTTCTAGGATGCTTTTTTGTGGAGAAGAGAACACCTGTAGATAAGAGAATGCAAGCTGTTATTGATAAATATACCGAATTACAAGTGTATTTAAGCTGCAGTGCTGTGAAGATTAATCTTTTGTGTGCCTTAATAATCCACTGACTCAGGCTGCATCAATTTTGGCATTTTCTGTTGCACTAACAGTCATTACTTTAAAAGGAAGAAAAGGCCTTGTGTTCAAGTCTATGGAAGTAGTTTTTTTTTCATAGACTTGATAAAAAAGGCATTAGTGATCAATCTCTTTGGGGTGACAATGCAACACATTATTAGAACAATCCTCGTAATAATTCATTTATCCAATAAACAAACTGCTTCTCTTACAAATGTAAGACTACCCATGGAACAGGCACATATGTGGCACAGGAAGTGCATACCCATAAAAGTTTCAACATGTTCCAACACACAGAAGTTTAAAAAGTTTGAATCAATTCAATCATAATGATAGATATATAAAGTTCATAAACTCTATCTAATGCCATCAAATAAATCAGATCAAACCAAAACCAGATGGAGGAATAAGAAAGAAGAAAATACAACATTTCTTTGAATCTTTCTACTTGTGATAGGTTTAGGGGATTGTTGAATTTTGACCTTATCGTAGGGTACAAAGACTGCTATAACAAATTCAATTATTTAAAAAAAAAAGGAAGAGAAGTAAAGAGAAGACAATAAAACATAGCAGGAAGACCACGACACACCATTATGATCAGATACAGTGATAGATGGCCGGATCCAGTAAGGGCATCGGTGAAGCCGAAATCCCCTAAGCATGCACCTACATAAATTGCAATGTCATTAAAAGAGAGAGAGAGAGAGAGAGAGAGAGAGAGAGAGAGAGAGAGAGAGAGAGAGAGAAACACACCTACGCCCTGGTTGGTTTTCACCATTGAAGTATGTTAAGATGCGCTCAAAGTATTTTACATATCTCTGCAGAAAAGAGAAAAAAAAAATGCATAAACAATCAGATAAATTTAAAGAAGCTCAGCAAAGCAATGATGTATCAATTATGTACATTTTGCAATAGATGTGGCAATATTTCACTCACAATTTGACTTGGCAGAATAAGCCCTTTTCCATCAAAACACCTCTTCTGGTTGTAGTAGTCCATGGACTCTTCAGCAGTAGGAAAGAACTAGAGAAAGATATCAAATTAGTCTATATTAAAAGATTGAGCAGTAAATGTAAAGCATGTGCAGGTCAACAGACATTGCACCATACTCATCTTTATTATAAAATGTTTAAAAAAAAAAAAATTGTACCTTTAAGTATAGAAGAAGGCTAGAAATCATCAGCCCTGTCCTGGCCATTCCAGCCTTACAATGCACCACAACAACATTCTCGATATCCTCCTTCAACCATGAGTAAGCACTATGGCAAAATGATGTAATGAGTTGAATTGGAGGGCAATTGTGGTCTTCAAAAGGAAAACTAGCCACCTGATGAAAGAATTTGATGCAGCAGTTATAAGAAGCTACAATATAGCATTTCTATGGGTACAGTTCATCAGAGGGCCCATCTGAATAAAGATTAAGCTTAAAAAATTAACCCATATCAATCAAAAATGAAACTGATGCCATACCAATAATAAAGTGAATACCATCTATAGAAAAATTGAACCTAAAATATCATGTACTCAATATCACATACAAGCTGCAACAAAAAATAACCCATATCAATCACAAATGAAAGTGATGTCATACCAATAATAAAGTGAATACCATCTATAGAAAAATTGAACCTAAAATATGTATTCAATATCAAATACAAGCCGCAACAAATTTAACTACATGTAATTCGATACAACACCATAATACAAATTGATATACACTATTAATGATACTTTATATAGAATCTGTAACAGACATATGAATGCCTTTTGACTCAGAAGAGTTATACAGCTGAATCAGCAAAATGTGATGAATTACTTGCTCTCTTTCAGAATTAAATTAAAAAGTGAAAGGATGATAATGTCATCTCATTGAAACAGAAAAAGCAAGGGGGAAAATATGAAACTGCTTCAGAAGTTGTTTGAAAAGTGAGAAAGATTGAAACACAAATGGCAGTCTTAGTGGACATTAGATCATCTACTGAAACACAAATAGCAGTCTTAGTGGACATTAGATCATCTGCTATCTCATGAACATTGAACTAATCAATCTAGAAAAGCTGCAATAGTGTTATCAGTCTTCAGGCTGTTCCTAGGAAAGTTATCAGAAATGTGTAAAAGCAGCAGTTGATACATGGTATGGTAAGCAGCAATTGTATTGACAAATTTACCATATACTTTTTTGTTTCTTGAATTGATACGATTCAAACATTGGATCTAACTTAACCATTGCAATTATTAGCATCTAAACAGTGAACATTAAGCCAAGCAAATAAAATCAGAAATAATTATTACCACAAATTATTTGATTTTATACCCAATAAAAGCAATAGTAATGTGCATGCATTTTAGAGGGCCTGAAACAAAACATCTGATCGCTCTTGAAGAAGCTTTAACGTCATTGCGATTATTGTCAAATCAACATTCTATATGAAACCATCCAAGTCTTGGTAATGAATGTAATACTGCAATTTTATTAATGTTGAATAAAATGTAAAAGTGCTGCTTAAGCAGTCTCTGCACATGTTCCAATGCAGGGCATCTTTAATTAATTTAATGCATCACCTAACAATTATCACAGCTAAATAGCATCACAGCCAGCCTGCACAAGATCCTAGCAATCTTGCATAATTAATTTCTCTTCCACATACCAGTTTTTAACTGATGTGCTTTCAATGATTACAAGATTAGAATCACTGGACGAAATTCAATTTTTTTCGCATGCTAGTTAGCATTTCCAATCAAAGAAATGGAGAATCTGAATGCAAATTTATTCCAAAACCCAATGAAAGAAGAGCCAAGTATATCCAGCCTAATGCAGTTCAGATTCTCTTCTGGATGATGTAAACACTACAAGTACTCATCTTCATAAACTGAGTAAAAAAGAATAACACACCTTTCCTTCAAATAATGATGCATCATACAGCCTCTCAGAACAAAGATTGTATACTTTGTATTTGCCCTGCACATAGAAAGTACATATAAGGTAAAATATTTTACCAATATTCCACCATGTAGAAATAGAACAAAGATTAAATCATAATTGCTTTAGGAACAAAGAGCACTTCAGCACCAAATGAACCACCCATTGCTGCCAAAATCTTCAGGAGTAAAAAATCAACATTTGAGAACATTAAGCTAAAATTAGAAAAGGGTCAAAATAGCAACATTTCCCCCATGTATGGCTACTCTCTAGATGTGGCCATTTTTAGAAAGAGGACTCATGCAATCAAATGGATAATATATCATTGAGTTGAACAAAATCGTAAACTATCAGTAAGTATAAACCTAATTAAGACTCATAAGGCATACTGCATACTTGGAGTGCCAAATAAAACACATGTACACAGAGAACTATCCTATGCAAATTGCACTCACGAGAACAGAAGTAATTACTATGATCCATCATTATCATCCACAATTAAGCATAAAATGGATCATATTGCATTCACAAGAAACATGAAAATGAGCACCACCAATGTCCAAGAGACGAATGTGGACAAAATACAACTAAACATCTTTTTGCAAAGCACATTCTCAAAAAATAAAAATATATATATATATATATATTAATTACAATATCATATCATATTAATAACGAAGTCAAGTATTCAACAGGCTATCATGTGCACTCATTTGAGTTCAATCAAAGAAAATAAAAAGTCATATGAGAGTTAGCATTGAGTAGACCAAGCAAGAACCTTGTGATGAGTTTCAAAAAATTTAATCACTTCTTCCATGTGGTTTCGATAGAATCCCTGCACCAAATAGATTGAAAGTTGAATCATTGGCAATACAATTGATCATTAAAGTTAAATGCAACCCATAGGGCAGATTTATCTGCTTACCTCAACATATCCAAAAAAACCAGAGCTCATATCACCAGCAGGGAATCCCATGGCAATTATATTCTCTGTGATATATGTCATATCCAAATCAAATCCTCCTTCCTGAAGAGAAGTAATAGGAATCAATTAGAAAATGCATGCATACACATCATCTGAAAGAAATTATCACCAAATGAAGGAAAACAGCTATCAATAAATTTATGTAGATTATCTTTACCCATGAGATCATGATCCCTTAATTAAGGCATTATCCAAGTAAGAAAATAGGTGTCAAAATTTAAGAAAATCGGTACATTTATAAACACAAACATCCATATCCTCGGATAAAAATTTACGCAGTGCAACATCCTGTTATGATTCATGAACGTGAATCTAACAATGTAGCAGCAATTAACTCAAGAACACAGCAAGAGATGAAGAGCAGAGATGCAGAATAACAGAGAAGGAGAGAAGAGAAAGATAGAGGAAGAGAATGATCGAGAAGAAAAGAGGAAGAAGGGAGAGAAGGAACTGAAAGAAAGAATTAAGAGAGAGAACATAATGCTTGAGGATAGTAATTGATTATTCACATACCATCAATGTATTATAGACTTGCTTATATATCTAATTCTGTAGCTTAGTATTGAGAGCTAAGCAAGAGTTATTTAACTTGTTAACAACTTATTAACAGAACAATTAACTCCCATTAGTTATTATTAGTCTACTGCCAATATCATAACAGTACCCTCCCCATGACAATTTCTTTGTCCTTAAGGAAGAGATAAAGTGATCTTGAGAAAAAGGGTAATCCATTGCACCAAGCTTGAACTATCTTCATGACATTTGAAATCATGTAATAGCGCAATCAAATTCCCAACTTGTTATGAACCTCTTGCAGCTCTAGCAGCTATTAAGATTTCCATAATGCCCAATTGATTAGAATAATGGAGGTCCTTGCCTTGAGTAGATTAGAAATAAGTGTTTCCTCCCTAATAGCTTCCTCTCCAATACAAGCGACGCTATAGCAAAGACATCTTCTAATCTTGGCTTGGCTAACTCAAATCTGTATTTTCGTTGCTTCCATGAATTTTCTTCTTTTGCCTCATTCCCATTTCCCATTTCCCATTTTTAATCCTTTAGCATTACAATTCCGACAGAATTTCCTTTGAACCCAAGACAGAAACCATGTTCATAACTTGTTCTTGCTGTTATTACAAATTCAGAGTAAAGACTTCGATCCCTTGTGCCAATGTATATCTGCTCCATGATCCATCCTTTGAAAATTAAGAATCTCCATTTTGTGTCCTGTTAAAATCCAAATCTTAATTCCAAGTTGACCAAGTGTGTCTTTGCATTCAAGGACCCCATTTTGGTAACCTTGTATAATAACGCCTCTATTCTATTAGATTTTGTATAATTGTATGGCAGAAAATAAAGAACATTTCTTCCCATTTAGCAACAACAATTTGACAAAATAATAAGGAAGATAACTTCTGTCCAAGCATTTCTTCTTATAATCATCAAAATTAGTATTTGGAACTTCCTTTTCCAATGTATCACCTTTGATTACAGTAGGTGTCAAAAACACCATCCTCGGATTTTCCCTTCCCCTAGAAGGAAAACTCTGTGGCAACATTAACAAATCAAACCTCTTCCACTCACACGCTCCAAAAAACTTTTCCCCTTGCCTTATCATCTCCTCAGCACTGAGCAAGGCCATCAACTCATAATACTTTTGGCAGCGCTGGGCAAAGCCATCAATTTTTTTCCTCTGTCCCAATTTCAAGTTCATCCTCCATTAACATTCCAAAATCAGATTCTTCAACCATCTCAACCATTCCACAATACAAATTTAATAATACAAAACTTCAATCAACAATATCTTTACTGCCAAATAAATTCTCCTACTTAACTTTCACAACAAATTCCATATCAAGGACAATCCTAATTATGAAAATACTACCAATTTTAACATGCTTCATTGACAGCGTATCAATCTCAACAGGAGCAATAATAGAATTACCTTTAGTTTTCTTTTTGAGATCAAGAATTGTTGGTTCTTGAATTTGTTTCCCAATTTCATATTCAGTATTTGGATCAATTTTCTGAAACATAGATGGCTCATCATTTTTTTAGGTTTCATAGAATCCCGCAATTGAATTTGCTGTTGATTGTATTCCCAAATTGAAGGCTCCAATTCTTGTTGAAGCTGATTAATGGAATCCTCTAGCCGACCCACCAGCTTGCTAGCCTCCACAAAATCAGAAGCTTCCTTTCTCAATCCAAACCATTGAAGGTCTATATCAAAAATTTTCTTTACTGCTAGCCATTTACAATTTTTGAAAGAGACTTCCTTCTCCAAATTCATAGCATGATGAACGGAGAGCTGGTCCCTGATTACCGAAATCTGACTTCTTGAAATCTTGGAGGTGTCTATCAAGAATTTGAAATCGTCCTTTCAATCTTGTAATATAATCGTCATAAGCCATGGTAAGTGAGTATAATTTTAAGTCAAAGAAATTAGAAAATGAGAGGAAAGATATGAAAAGAAGAATTTAGGATAAGAAAAATTAGAGAGAATAGAATGGGAGATGACTGATTGTGAGGAGAAGAAGAAAGAGAAGAGAAAGAGGATTAGCGCAAGAAGGAAGAAATTAGACTGGAGTTGCAGAGAAGAAGAATTAGAGTAGAACAGAAAGAAAAGATGAGATCGAGGAGAGAGAAAGAAAAACAGAGAGTAGAGAATAAGGAAGAGAATATAAGAGTTGATTAGAGAATAGAAAATTGAGGATTTAGGGTTCAGAAAGAAAAGAAAAATTTAAGGTAAATGTGATAGATTCCCTCTCGTAGAGGCTCTGATACCACTGTTATGATTCATGGTCATGAATTTAACAATGTAGCAGCAATTAACTCAAGAAAACAGCAAGAGATGAAGAGCAGAGATACAGAATAACAGAGAAGGAGAGAAAAGAAAGATAGAGGAAAAGAATGATCGAGGAGAAAAGAGGAAGAAGGGAGAGAAGGAACTGAGAGAAAGAATTAAGAGAGATAACAGAATGTTTGAGGATAGTAATTGATTATTCATGTACCATCAATATATTACAAACTTGCTTATATATCTAATTACATAGCTTAGTACTGAAAGCCAAGCAAGAGTTATTTAACTTGTTAACAACTTATTAACAGAACAACTAACTCCCATTAGTTATTATTAGTCTACTGCCATTATCATAACACATCCACTTTAAAGGATATGCCAACTGTCAAGAAGAAATATTAAAATCTCATAAAATATAGATAATTTACAAAAATGATAAAGATTCTTAATTCACATAGTTTAGTAGGATCACCCATGAGATAGAGATGATAGTCTCATGCCTATGGAGATAGATCAACTTCATTTTTGGCTACAACTGAAGATTACAAAGTCTCAACCCAAAACCCAATATAGCCATCCCATATTGTGTTGCTCAAAGAACTAAAAAATTTGTAGATCCCATGCAGCAGACAAGGGAGAAGGCTCTTGAGCATTTCCTTTTCCTCTCTCTCTCTTTTTTAAATAAAGAATAAAAGGACTTACGCATAAGACACCATCAAAGCACGATAATTGATGGCAATTATGGTAGACAATGACCTATAAAGAATATCAATTATATTTATTTTACAAATGTATTTTATAAATAACAATGTGAACATATTTTTTCCTTTTTTTTTTTTTGAAGGATTGAGAAAATTGTATTCAATAGAAATAAAGCAAAAATACATGTTGGAGAGTTAGCTATCCATCTCTACAATAATACAAGGAAGTAGAAAAGATAATATCAATACAGACAAAGCCTTTCATTCGCACTGGAGGATAGCTATAAAAAGTCAGAATATGATCAACTACCCAGTCAAGTTTTTATTCTCCACATGGTCTACTAAATAGCACTCACTTTTCATAAAGCTAGAGAGCACCTAATATTTAGCTCTAAATACCTAAATAGGTGAGTTGGTGAATAACTTCCTACTTTATTGTAAATGGATGAGAACTCTTTAGCATCTAGCATATAATTCTTTTGGGATTACCAATGCATAAAATTTGGAAAAAAGGGTTTTAAATATTTGGAATTTCTCTTTGTAAAACTGGAGAAAATACGAGATAAAATTCCCGTCTCATTTTCTAGATATGGAGAGGTCACAAAAAAAACTTGAGGGCTGTCGTTTAAGAATACAAAATTCACTCTAAAGGAAATTACAAAGAGGTATGCCCATTTATTCATTGTTGGTTGACAAGAGAGTTTGGTTTCCAAAGTAGTGCTTTTCTAATTTGACGTACTCCTTTCTCGAACTCACTCTTTCCAAAAGATTTCGAAAGTTTACTCCTGACAGACATTGTGATTCTATTATAGATACTTCTCACCTATAATATAAGAAAAAAAAAATACTAACAATAAGTTAATTTCTTCCACATCACTGTTAAAAGTATCTTCCTACCTCTCCCTATTGAGCATATTTTAAGACTGGAAGTAGACTAGGGTCTAGGGCATGTGCATCTTCTGCTTATCATAAAAGTTGAAGGGGGAACCAGGTTAAGGAAATATATATTTAAAAAGAACCACCACAAGAGGAATAAGAAACAAATCATGAATGTGATCTATGTACTGTTAGTTAAAATTCAAAGAATTTTGCAGAAGCCATAATCAAACCTGGTATCTTCGTTTATTTTGAGAGACAGCATGACGAGCTTTGACTTGTACTGCCTTCACTGCATTTTTAGATGTATCAACTAAGCCTTTAGTAATTGTCCCAATAAATCCAGGTTGTGTAGTTGTTGAAGTTCCTTCAGAACTATCATCAGCTGCAGGAGATTTTGGAGACGAGCGCAGTCCAAATCCACTAGTAAAACGAGCAAAGGTTGATTTTCCAGAATTTCCAGTTGGTGAGTCATCTTGTGAGGGACTCAGTGGCTGGGGAATTTTCAGACTTTTGGCCCATGATGCTATGCCAGCAGCAGATAGTTTTGAAGGTGCATCACGAGGAGAATTATCTGGTCCAGGATCCGTGGCAACAAGAGGTTGTACATTGGAAGCTTTAACAGACGGAGTTGATGAATCAACAGATCCAGAATCCATTCCTCTGACTTAGATCCCTTGACGATTGTTGAAAACAATACTCAAGAAGATGGCATATAAGCAGTCACTATAGTGAACTTAAAAAAAAAAGTATCAGCTTAAAAATAACATAATTTGAAAAAAAAAATGCATGACATAAACAAAAACAACAGTAAGTAAAAAACAACTGAGCAAAGAGCCAGATAACACTCATTTTCCAGCGTAACCTTTTCTAATCACGAGCCACATCAAAAGAAAAATAGGGCAACTCTGAAGGCATATGTACAAATTGTGCATATATATAAGAATATTTCCCTTAATTTTCGAATTAGCTTCTCAAAGACAGATCATGGAACGGAATAAGAACTAAAATTCACATGCCCAACCTATTAAGTCAACGCACAATTTCTTAAAACTGCAATTTCCTAAGGGTATTATTGTTCTAAGTTCCAACAAACAAAGACAATGATAAAAAGAAATGACTATTTCCTGATGGGTTTTTAGCAGCATTCGTTAAATTTAAAACCAATCAAACTCAAAGCAACCCATTGTCAAAACTAACTTATTACTTGGTATTGGATACACTAAAGCTTCGATTTCAAAGAACACACTAGCCATCGAAAAATACCCAAATTTCCACATGAATCCATTGAAGAACCATTAAATTCGAATTCAAAATCAGCAAAATTAAGCAATTTTGAGATCTGTTGCAATGATCTTACCTTAGTTGGATTCTACACGGAGCATAAGCCAGGAATTTAGTAAAACTGAATTAGGGTTTGAGAGAGAGGGGGAGAGAGATTTGAGAATTGTCAAAATTATCAAGAAACAGTTAGGGAGGCAAAGGCATTGGTGTTAGAGTCATGTCACGTGCTCGGTTTGGTCAACGAATCAGTTAAAAGAGTAATCGTGATGGATGATTAGGGTTTCATTTTAATATTGCATCAACGGTCAAGAGATATTGGGAAATATCCATCTGCATTTTTTTCAATTAATGCCTCTATATTGCCATATTTCCCTAATACTCGTATTTAATATCTTTATAAATTTGTAAATTACAAAACTATGCTTGGTATTATATTTTAATTTGGATTAAAGGTCAATAGACATCAATTTGAAATTTTTTTATCAAATTAAGCTAATTATTTTGGTTTAAAATTTTATAAATTCAAATCAAATTATTATTATAACTAAATTATCACTTTGATTTAATTCAATTTGATCGTTGTCGATTTATCTATTTCAAATTAAAAATATTTTTTATAAATCATTTTTATTTTATTATAAATTTAGAAAAAAAACACCGATCAGTGATAAAAAATTTTTAAAAATAGTTTAATATAAATATAAAATTTATTTATTATATTAATTAATACAATAAAAATTTATATTTTTCTTAAGAATTAGACTTTTTATTTATTTATCTTGAATTAATTTTCATGAATATATGATTTTTTATTTTAAATTAATGTTTAGTTAAAAAAAATATGTGGGTGTATATAAAATAAAACCAAACACACTTAATTATAATGATAGTAAAATGCAATATGTGTGTAAATATATATAACTTTGGTTTGATTTAATTTGAAATAGAAAAAAAAAATTTTAAATTACAAATCAAATTAAATCTTCAATTTGCTTAATTTTTCAAATTAAAATCAAATTAAATAGCTGTGAAATTATCGATTTTGATTTGATTTAATTAATTTGATTCATTTTAATCGATTTAATCAATTTACCTTCCTCTCCTCTCCTAGGTCAAATCATCCTCTTATATTTGGGTTAAAGCTTAAATTGATCATCAAATTCAAACCTTAATTTTTATTGAATATCAATTTTGTCTTTTTTTTTTTTGTCAAATTTCAATGTGTGTGATCTTGTACAAAATCAAGTGAGAATAATAAAAGTTTATTTTTTTAATGAATAAAATAATAAAATATAAAGAAAATAATTAAATATTTATAATATGATAATCACATTAACCCATCATTTCCTTTGCTTCTTCTTTGTATTGCTCCTTAATTTTAATATCTTTCATTTTAAAAAAAATAGCAAATACTCCCATGATTTTTGCAGCAACTAAATTATCCCAATTTTCTTGTTTCCAATTCGATTCATCTTTTCTATAAATTACAATTTTTTTTCCTTCAATTTTGTTCTGAGTTTTTGGTGCTTTCAATAATTAATTCATTTACAGAGAGAAAAAGGAGAAGGAGACCTACAATAATAATAATAATAATAATAATAATAATAAAGAGAGTAACATTCCATGTCTATAGATGAATTAAAGTGGAAATTGATGACAAAAAAGGCTTTTAAATTTAATCCAAAGCTCAATTTCTATATGGGAAGAGTAGATGAAATGAGAAAAATATAATAAATGTAGAAATAAATAATGGTATAATTATGTACTGATTTAAACCTTAATATTAAGGTCAATTATTGATTTACTTTAACACCTTTTGTTTTCAAGTTTTACTTTGAGTTAAATTAATTTAAGGTCTTTTAGAATTAATAGCATCCACTTTCTTACGCATATACGTATTCTCATGCATGATATTAAGTTTGTTTTTATAATTTATGTTCTTGTATTATTGGTAAGTTAGACTTGGATATATGCTTAGGTATGTTAAGGTTAGATTGAGCTTAAGTTCTATTTTGCTAAATTGAGTATAATATGTATTAAATATATTGATTTTTGAATCTTAGAGCCTGAACTAATAAGTTATATAAGTGATAGAACTTGGATCCTTATTGATGGAGGTGTATAGGCTTTAAATGAACTTAGAAACTTTTATATTTGTATGTTTGAGAGACTTATATCTCAATTGAAGTCCATAGATGTGAGCTAAGTGGTAAATTAATTTCTAGAGGAGGAAGCTTTTCTAATGGTTACAAGCATGAGCTTTCAGTAGCGCTCATGAATTTCTTCACTTTCCAATTTCTTAAATTGTATATTAAGAGTAACATGCGTGAATCTTCAATAATGCTCACGAAATCTTTTTTATCTCAATTTCCTAAAATGTGTATTAAAGGTAACAGGAGTGAAAATCTAATAATGCTTGTTAATATTTTTAATGTCCCAATTTGTTAAATTTTGGAATAAGTGTAATGGGTGTGAAACTTCGACAAAGCCTATGAATCCTTCCTTGATCTCAAATGATGAATTTGAAGTAAGGGCGTGAATGCCTTGTAACGTCTATTACACCCTGCCAACTATAAAAAAATATATATTTTTCCTTCAATTTCAGGACCAACTTCCATTTTTCACTTTCTTTTATCTTCTTCCTCATTTCTTAAGTCTTCCTTATTTTTTTTTTATAAATCTTCCAATCTTACCAAATTCACCCACCATTCCACCTTTAAAGGCATCAAAGATCATTCAAAAACTTGAAAGAAATCACCAAAAGATCATCAAGATCCTCCATCTTCATTTTTAGTATTCTTTAAGTTCTAAAGAGAAAAATGTAACTCTCTCTTTCTTATAAGCTTGAATAATTTTAAAATGTCTTAATGGAAGATGTTTAGGGGTCCTGGATGATCATTAAGAGTATTATTTACTTGATATGGTGATTAGTTTAAATGAAAAGAATAATAAATGCTTTTGGATCAATAATATCATGAATAGTAAAAATTATTCTCTACCTCCTATAATTCACCTTTTAATGGTTAAATTGAAGTTAGAAATCATTTAATTGAACTCTAAGAAGTTTTTAATCATAAGGATTTAGTTTGAATCCTTATCGGTTTGTAAACCCTAATTTTGATACTATGCTTAGATGATAACTATATGGTGAAATTGAGTTAAATGAAAGTTAGTAAAATTTTTATGAGTTAACATAAGCTGGTATACATAATAATGAGCTATGATTTCATGAAGTATATGAAATCCAAATTTTGCATCTTTAAGGGTATGAAAGGCATTTGCTATTTAAGTTAAATTGAAGTTAAATCATATTCTTTATGATGATTATTGATTATGCTTGAAGGTTGGAAGTGACTTGTCAATGTTTATATGTTGACCTAGAGAGGTAAGGTCATGCTTGTGCTCAAGGATTTTGGCAAAATATTTATGTGGCTTTATTATAAGAATGAAATTAGCTAAGTTGAACTAGTGTGTATGTTAGATTAAGACTAAGTATGTATGAATAAAGTTAAGATTGGATTGAGTCTCATGATATGGGGTTATGAGTATTAAGGGAACTAAGTGAAGAGTATAAGAGTTAGGTTTCATAATGTTTTCTTGAATGCAACTATGAGGCTATGGTTGTTTATGTTGATCTTCCTATAACTCACAGAAGAAGAGTAGGTGTGTGAACACTTATTTTTTATACTCGTCAGACTCATGCCAAGCTGAACTGCACAAACCAGAATCAAATCAGTGTATGGACGGACTCAGAAAGTATCAGAACGGGTCCGGGTGGTGCGACGGTCCTAGGACAAGGGTAGGCTTTTTTAATAGCACCAATTTGCCTATAAATACTTGCCCCCCTCAATGTCACACCCTAACTCCAGTGGTGCGACGGTCCTAGGACAAGGGTAGGCTTAAGGCCACCATAAACTCGTAGAACTCTCAAATCATGAATCTCATCATCATTTCATAAATTACAACATTATATATTATCATACCATGATCATGTCCATACATATAATTAAACATCAATCATAACTTTTCTATTATCATTTCATATCTTTCTCTTGTTCCTTAATGATCAAAAGATACATCTCACATCACAAAGGAACTAGAGTACCCAAAAAGGTAACAGTCATACATCAAAATATACTAATATCCTCGAATGACTAACTACGGAGCTCTAGAGTACACTCCCATTACATATTGTGTCATAACACCATTAAATAAATATACAAAATATCTCAAAAGTTATTACAATGAAGCTTCTTGGGAGAATGGATCGAGAAGCTGGATCTTCTCTATTAGCTCCTTCACGAGCTATGCTATCACCTGAAATCCACAGAAGAGGAGTGAGCCTTCAACTCAGTAAGATATGAATATTACCAATAAAAAATATGAATATCGAATCATGGTCATGAACAAATAGTTATACATATAGGCATGAAAGAAATCATAAGCTTTACTTGAAGGAAACATGGTTCTCATAATAATAATTTGGCTATATCAAATCATGGTTCGTATTTAGAACATAGAATGCCCACAAAGAATGGTATTATTAAATCTCATATGATAGAACTGATATCATATCATAACATACGTATCGGTAGTCATGCTACCTTAACGTACACACATGCTTGGCCAAGCATGTGCCTAGAGCTCATGGCCCCTTCTAGGTGGAATACTGATAAAAACCCTATCAGCTGGTCTCCCAAAGTGCACTATGGACCAATGAATTTACTCTCATTGGAAAGAGCGTTCTATCCATGGTCATGGGTTTCAATCTCATAGGAAGCATATTGGTCGCAAGACCATCATCATATAACATCATTCAAATTTGGGTTTACAAACAAGAAATGTATAAACTTGATCCAAAAAAGTTAATCAAGCCATTCACATTATACAAGTATATATATATACAATTGGGTAAAGAAATATAAGAATACTTGGTCATATTAATTTCAAAAAGACAATAAACAAATAAATGTTCATACTTACCTTAATACAATTTCTCTTGAAATTTCCTTTAGCAAATTTCAACTCTAATGCTTCAATTAATTTGATTTACTCTTCATAAGAAATTTCTCCAAATATACAAAATTAGGGTTTTCTCCAAATCAATAATATTTATCATGATTTCCTACTAGTTAATTATCTTAGAGTCTCTATTCTTAATTCTCAACAACAATTTCATCTATCTCTTTAAAAAAATCTGCATTTAATTTCAGAGTTACTGTTCATGCTACTATTTATGACAGCCTCAACATTCTGATTTCTCTCATATTAATTACCATTAATGACTTCAGATTACTTGCAATAAATTCTATATACCCAATATTAATTTTCCTAACCCATAGATTTAATAAATCTAAAGAAATAGCTTGGAAGAAAATTTACCTTATTTCCTTCAAACTGAAATTTCTGAGATTCTTGCTCAAATATGCTGATTTCTACCTTAATTTAGAATAATCTAGAAGTCTAATGCATTAATTTGAGTATTAATGCCTTAGAAAATAAAATGGAACAAATATAAGAAAAGACTGAAATTAACGAAGAAAGAAGGAAAAAAAAATCGTGAAAACGTCACTGAGGTTGCTGGGGTTAAATAGACCACTGCCCAGAAAAACACGCTTGCCACCTCGCCTCGCTAATTCTGTCTCGGCAAAGCTACCTCACCTAAGCCAGCTCGCCATTCCCACTTCGTATTTTCCAGTTCGCCAAACTTGATCCGGCAATGCCACTTCGCTAATCTGGCTCGCATATGCTATCTCGCCAGACTCTCCTCGCGAACTCTTCCTCGCATATGCCACCTCGGTAATGCTTCTTTTCCTCTTCGCCTCTTCGGTAAACTCTGCTTCGCCAAATCCTCTTCGCCAAACCTCTTCGCTAAATCCTCTTCTCCAAACCTCTTCGCTAAATCCTTTTCGCCAAACCTCTTCACTAATTGCCACCTCAGCAATCTCACTTCGCCATTTTGCCACTTCGCATTTTGCCGGCTCACCATACCCAAAATTTCTCTAAGTCAAAACCTTCTCTGGACATCTCACACTTAGCCAGCTCGCAAATGAGCTACGAGTGTCCAAACTTACTGATTCTTTTTGCTACTTAAAATAACATGCAGGGGCACAACATATCAAAATTTCAAATCATAAAGACTAACACACAGACCATGGTGACTCTCCAAAAGTCACCCAGACTTCTGCCCCAAAATCCAACCGATAACCCTGAGAAAAACTACTCTCTACTGAGATACACTTATCCAAAAATTCTGAAATTTTACATCCATCATCACAACACACAAAAGAACATTTTTCATGTTCACACCTTTAGCTAATTTTGCCTCAGTCATTCCTAGTGAATTCAAACAGACACTGACTTCCTGTAGAAATACTCAACTAGACCAGTCTTACTCAAATCAACATAACTCATCACTTATACAGAATTTTGCCAAACCATTTTACAGAATTATTAAGGCATAAACTCACAACTTTCATATTTTACACTTTACCAAATTATATCTTTAAGATCATGCAATTATCATTACAAAATCCTGCAACTACAATAATCAGAAATTCTGGAATTCTCAAACATTCTCATTTGACATAAAATAAATTCTCCAAACATACAAAATTAATAAAAACACTACAAAATGGCAGATATTACATCCTTCCCCCCTTAAATAAATTCATCCTTGAATTTATAATATTCTACCTCAAGCTTGAAATAAATAGGGATATCTATCTTTCATGCTTTGCTCATTCTCCTATGTACACTCTTCCATAACTTGGTTTCTCCACAAAACCTTAACCATGGGTATCTCTTTGTTCCTTAACTTCTTAACCATTCAATCTACAATATAAATTGGGATCTCTTCATATGACAAATCTGGTTGAAGATCTACTTCCGGCACTTGCAACATATGAGAAGGATCGGCTACATACTTTCGAAGCATCGATACATGGAATACCAGATGCACCTTATCCATGCTAGGAGGCAAAGCTAACTTGTAGGGAATCTCCCCAACCTTGTTCAAAATTTCAAAAGGCCCAATGAACCTTGGAGACAGTTTACCTTTCTTTCCAAACTGTAGAACTCCCTTCATTGGAGAAATCTTTAGAAATACAAGGTCTCCAATGGAAAACTGAAAATCCTTTCTCTTTGGATCGGCATAACTCTTTTGGCGACTGAAAGCTGTCTTCAATCTTTCTCGAATTAATGGAACCTTCTCGGAAGTATACCTTAGCAATTCCGGTCCTTCAATATGCTTTTCTCCAACTTCATCCCAACACAAAGGAGATCTACACTTTCTTCCATACAAGGCTTCATAAGGAGACATTTGAATTATGGAGTGATAACTGTTGTTGTAGGCAAATTCAATCAATGGCAAGTGAGCATCCCAAGCTCCTCCAAAGTCTAAAATGCACATCCTTAGCATGTCTTCTAGAGTTTGGATGGTCCTCTCCTATTTCCCATCTGTTTGAGGAAGGAAAGCCGTGCTGAAATCAAGCTAAGTACCCAAACACTCTTGCAATTTATGCAAAAATCTCGAGGTAAACTGAGTACCTCTATCTGATATGATCGAAACTGGTACTCCATGAAGTTTAACAATCTCATCCACATAGATCTGGGCATACTGAGAAACTCCATAGGTTGTCTTGACTGGTAGGAAATGGGCCGACTTGGTCAATCTATCCATAATGACCCATATCGAGTCATAGCCTTTAGAAGTTCTTGGCAATCCGACCATAAAATCCATGGTCACTCTTTCCCATTTCCATTCCGGCAATGGCAACTCTTGGAGTAACCCAGATGGTTTCTGATGCTCAAACTTGACTTGCTGACATGTTAAACACTTGGCTATATATTTTGCAACATCTCTTTTCATTCCACTCCACCAATATGAATTCTTGATGTCATGATACATCTTTGTTGCACCTGGATGCACATTATACTTAGCATGATGTACTTCCTTAAGAATCATATCTCTCAA
>CANXYC011424721.1:0-53359 GCA_948193065.1 Aleurites moluccanus
AAAAAAAAATTATTTAGAAAATATTAATAAATTCAATCACACAAAACATCAACCAAACATAATTAAAATATAAATATTTTAATATATCAAAAATATTCAGTAATATTTTTTAATAAAATATTAAAAATTCAGCATACATTAAATTATGAGTACTTAAACAAATTTAATCTAATAAGTGTTTTCATTAAATTCTAACAATCTCATAAGAATTATTTATTGAACAAATTATTCCTTATATATATATATATATATATAATTTTATATAAGGAATAATTAAATAAATATAATAATTAACCAAGAATAATAACGGGTCTTCACGGAGACGGGGATGGGGATCCCCACAGGGTGGGGAATACACTCCCCGTCCCCGCTAACGGAGACAAAATATTCTCCATCCCCGTCACCATGGGGAGACAAATCGAAAAATCCCCATCCCATTCGGGGCAAATCCCCACGGATAATGGGAATTCTCCACCCCATTGTCATCCCTAGTGAGTCGATTGGATTAAAGTTCAATTAAAATGAATCACAATTAAGAATGGCAATTTTGGTCCAATTTATAGATATTACGTCCGACTCGATTCGAATAGGGCGAATATTATCCAATCCATTTAGTAAATGGGACAAAACAGATTTTTTATTTTATTTCTATTAGGGATTTGGGTCGGGTTTCGATAATGATAATATTTATCTAAATCCGATCAAATTATATATATTATATATATTTTAATTTTTTAATATATTATTTATATATAATTTATATATTTTTTAATATATTATTTATATATAATTTATATATTTTTTTAATTTATAGTTATTTTTTATATAAAATATAAATTAGATTGTATAAATATTTGAAAATATATATATATATATATATATATATATATATATATATATATATATATATATATTAAAAATAAAAAAATATATAAATGAATATATTTAATTTAATTTAATTTAATTTATTTAAATTTAAAATGAAACGAATGATATAATAAATATTTTTATTATTGAAAGAATGATATTTCAACTTTATAAAATGCATTTT
Source organism: Aleurites moluccanus (assembly GCA_948193065.1). Classification (NCBI taxonomy): domain Eukaryota; kingdom Viridiplantae; phylum Streptophyta; class Magnoliopsida; order Malpighiales; family Euphorbiaceae; genus Aleurites; species Aleurites moluccanus. Next base: position 1,052 of record CANXYC011424721.1, read on the forward strand.
AATTCTGATCATTTTGATTCCTAATCACAACCCATAAATATAAAAAGCGCCCAAAAACAAATACAAGTAGAAGGGCATCTCTCTCTTTCAAAATGACATGTCTTGTGTCAGAATGTTGCAGTTTTGCTTGAGCGTAATTGGCTGGTTGCAACAAAGAAGTTATTAATGGTGTCAGCTTCTGATCAAATTATTTGCTTACAATTATCCGTTTGAATAGAAACATAGTTTAATAGAAATATAGTTTTGAAATTATGGATGGCAATGGAACGGAGTGAAGACGGAAGAGTTGTCTCCATCCTCATTTTAGTAGGGAATTTCTGTATTTATTCTCATTTCATATATGTGGACAATTTGATCTTCATTTCTCTTCTCATAAATATCTTAATTTTTTCTTAAATTTTATACTATTAAATTTATATGTATTTATAAAATTTATAAATAATAACTAAAAATAAAAATAAATTTATTTAAAAAATAGAAGTGGATAATTTAGTCTTCATCTCTCTCTTCATAAAAATCTCAATCTCCTACTTAAATTTTATATTATTAAATTTATATATATTTATAAATAATAGCTAAAAATAAAAATAAATTTATTTAGAAAATATTAATAAAATTTAAGCATATAAAGTATCAACCTAATATATTAAAAATATTTTGTAATATTATTTAATGAAACATTAAAAAATATTTAAAAATATTATATAATTAATAAAATAAAATTAAACTTTTCACTTTATTATTTTTATAAAAAATTTAATACATAAATATTATATATAAGAATAATTAAATAATTATGTTAAATATATTGATGTGATTGTAATATCAAATTTTCACGAATATAAAAATAAGGACAGAGATACCTACCAAGTGAGAAATACACTTCTTATCTACATCTCATTTCTATTAATGGAGGAGAAATACTCCAAATTCTCTTTTTCAATTCTCCACATTCTCTTTCCCATAAAGTGATAAATAGGAAAATTATTGTTCATTTCGAGATAAATTTTCTCAGAGAACAGAGATTTTTCGTCCATTGCCATTGTTGTCCCTGTTTAAAAGGTTGTTTTAAAAAACTTGTCATATTTAAATTTTTTTTATTTTTAAATTTTAAAATAATATTTTAAATTAATCATTTAAATATTTAAAAAATTATTAAACATTTATTACATGTATATTTTAAATAGATCCAAATTCTGTGATAAACCACTTTCACATATTTTGACCCCTTATAGATCGGATCCCACGTGCTCACGTGCAACAATACAAAAACTTCAGCAAATGACAAAAACAACAGACGCTCCTGCTGTGTCCTCCACCTCCTCAGAGAGAGCACCACTGGATCTGCTGAGGTTAGTAATATAGTTCAATTTACATTAAATGACCATAATATCCTCACTATTTCATACTCTAGATAAATAAAATATACAAATATATTAGCATCAATTCAAAGGGCAATTTTGTTACTTCGAAGAATATACAGAAATTTCAAGCTTCTCCAGAACGGCGGCAGTTCCCACTATTTTCGATTACATAACACCCTTAAACCAAAATGCTAAAATACAAAAATACCAACCCATTTGGAATACAGAAAAATTAAGAAATTCAAATAAAAGGAAGTAGAGTACTAAGCTCAGATCCATGCAGTTAATCACCGGAATCATCGCCGCCGCCGAAGATAGACATGCGATTATAAAGCAAAAACAAAATCAGAACAAGAAATAAAGCCACGCCGACTGGTGAGCCGCTGACTCGGTGAATGGTGTCAGGTTCACCGGTGGAGAAAATATTGGAGACAAAAGAGCCGCGATCGGAGGAGAGAAACTGGATGGTGAGAAGAAGGATAATTGGGAGAAGAAGGAGACCTACTGGGCTTAAAAGCTCAGTAATGGCGTCAGTAATGGCCTCACCTTGGTCGCCAAGAAGAAATGGAGCTAACACCACTATGCACACTACAACTGCTAGTATGATTCCATGAGGAGCACCTCCATGTTGGTGTCTCTGATCTTGTAACATTTTTTGGGTGTAATTGCAGAAGACGAAGGGCTATTTTGTGTGTTGATTATTTAGGTTTTATGGTTTGTTTTTTTGAAAGAGCAAATGGGAAATGGGGCCTTCAATTCATGTGGTCTTAAAATAGGTGCTGGGTGGGTGAGACGTGTTTGTCGATAAAAGAATTAAAAAATGGGTAATTTCCTTGGTAGCTCACTATTTTCATCAACGCGGAATATTGAGAGACACGAATATGCAAAACAAGTCCATTAGGAAAATGCAAGGATGATAAATAATTATTACTGAAAACTTCTTGTATGGATATAATCAGAAAAATTAAAAAGTTAATTTTATATAAGACACGATAATTAAATAAATATTATATAGAACGAAAATTAAAATTAATAAATATGAAATAAAATAATAAGAATATAAAAGATTAAAATAATAAAAAAAAAATTAAAAAAAATCAAATGAAAACTTTTTTATAAATTAATAATTTTTATTTTTTAGAATAACTCAGATACACCTAAATCCTTAATTTATGAATCTATTTACATATCCGAGTCATAATGTATATATCATAAATACATGTGAAATTGTTTATTATGAATCATAAATAGAGTCTTCCTACGAACCTCACCTAGTAGAAAGAGACTTTCTTTCCAGTTTGTGCAATTCACATTTGGAGAAGAGAAAAGAATCATCAATAGAAAATGATTATGTTGCTTTGCTTTGCATTGCATGGTGCTTTCAATGAGATAAAAATATAAAAAATAAGAAAAAGTATAGATGTTATTTTATTAGTTAAAAAAATAAAGAATTATATTATTTAAAATATTTTATTATTTATTAATTAAATATATGAGATAATTTTTTATATTCAATATAAATAAAAAAAAATTCTTAATAATTATGCGGATTAATAAATTAGATTCACAGCATTAGAAATTTTCTAAATTTCTATAGGGACATAATTACTGGGGTCACGGTGAAAATTTATTCCTCCATTTAACCTGAACTAATCAAGGAATAAAGTTTGATGGATTTAGTCAATAAAGAAAATGGAGAGTTTTTTTTTTTTTTTTTTTAACTCGTAGGTTATTTCTACACTCATTTTAATTCTCTCCAACATTTATTTTAATTCTCTCCAACATTTTAACAGCTATAGCAAAATTACCCATGCGCAATTATAATAATGAGGTACCTTTAATGAGTTCCCCTTCGTAAAATAAAATTAATTCGTACACCTTCTACCATATAGCTAAGCGATTGAACTTCAGCATTAATTATTCATTTATTAGACTCATTATAACACTTGCCATGAGACTACTGCTTCAACATTTTGAGCTTAAAAAAAACAAGCAAGCAAGTAAAAAATTAAAATGTCCTTTCTATCATCACAGCCACAATGGTCAACTTTATGTGTTAGTGATGATAATAAAATTAGCATTAGTTTTCTGTTTTGAATTGCAATATCAAAACCATTAAAACACCAATTCTTTCAAGATAGCTTTTAAAACCAGTAAATTCACCAACACAACAGAAGACTGGAATCAAATTCATTGTATAATAGTAGATTAAACTAGAGAAAAATGGATATGAGATATCGAGTTTAATCCAGTCAAAATTAAATTAATAAAGGAAAAAAAAATTATCTTTATTGATATCAATCAACCACCATAATCACACATTGCAAAGGAGCACTAACCTTTTCCAGGACACTCCTCAAAACAAGAACCATAATGGAGAGGATCATTTTGAATATCCACACACCTTCCACTGCAGCGTACAAAACCATAAGCACATGTTAGGCCACATGCTCCCACAATTGTTGGAATCCCTCAAGATATCTTTGCATAATTGCTGGAAACAACTTGTGCTACCACCCAATGGATTTTCCTGGCCATCCAAACACACATTGGGATCATTAGCACATAACAGAACTCTCTGCCTCCCTCTTAAAGCAGACCTGAAAAGTTCAATTGTGTTAGAGAATCAAATTCTTTTATACCCATCTGGCGATCAACAGCAACAACTCCATGATCACAAGTTTCAATCAAAAGAAAGAGGTAAAAAGGCCAAAAATATTTAGCGGTAATAACCCTTTAAGGCAACATAAGAGAGTATGGATATATCTACTTTGCAAGTTCGACATGAGGAATGTTTTTTTTTTTTTTTTTTTTTTGGCTAAGTCAATAGTATTCAGTTTATCTGGATCAAAGTCTTGAACATCGTTTTCCTCCCTATTTAAATACAACACCACACCATTCTCAATAGAGAAACTACTACCAACATTAAATATGAGATCAACTATTTGATCTTCCATTCTGTCACCACAAACTATTTGATCTCTTCTCTCCTATCCACGGCCAGCTAGCTCCTCCCGATCCAGAAAGGTTACAATTGAGCGGTAATTTTATCGTTCTTCGTGTTTTAATTACGTTTCATTATCTGAAACTTATTGGGGTTATATATTATCTTCATGCAGTAAACAAATTCGCTTGAACCACAAGGTTAGTGAAATTCCGTTCGTTTATTTACTTTAGATGGTTTATTATTGCATAATTATTGGAACATTTTAACCACGTCCATTATAAAATATGATAACTAGTTTGGATTTTAGTCATCTTTTTAGGATTTTAGGGCATGAAGCGATTGTAATATGGGTTATAAATAGCAGTTTGTTTCATTATGTAGATAAATGTCGAGTATCATGGAATTAAAAGCGCAAGTGAGCTTCCACGGTCGGCTAATTCTACTATAACTGATCGTGGCCCTCAATTTTCAGCGCCTTCCAATGCCCTCGCTCTTCCAGGTATTAATCAAACCTTCTTCTTTTTTTATCATTATTGCATGTGTTTCTTAAATAGGAGCTAAAATTTGTTTCAGCTTGGCAAGGGGTGAGTGGATTGCTCTCTTCTCCGTATTGATGAGTGATGTCTATGATTGTCAATAGGTTTAAGAAATCACAATCAGTGTTTAGCTTGAATAAGAACCCAAACAAGTAGCTTGAATGACTCATGAACCAGAAGGCTCGGTTCAAGTCCAAGTGTACCTTCTTGTGACCATAATCATGTTACTATGGCTTACCAAAGCCACAGAGGTTCTTCATCATTCCAAAAGGGGGTTCAGGAGCTAGATGGAATGATGGTACAGCATATTATGTTGCATCGAGGAGGTTCTTCTCAATTCCAACGTTAAGGAGATGAAGTCTTTTAAGTTTTTAATACCAGAATTTGTACATATTGCTTATTTATGGCGATTGTCACAACTTAAGCACATGCTGGAATATTGACAATGTATTAATTATTTATGCAGTTCTGCCATATATAGAATTTGGTATCCTTTGTTGATATAACTGGTTCAAGGCTTGTTACATGTGAAGCTGACAAGACAATTAAAATGTGGAAAGAAGATGAAACTGCAACCCCAGAAACTCATCCCTTCAACTTCAAGCCACCTAAAGATATCCGGCGGTTCTAATGCACACGTGGCAGTTCTCTTAATCAGGTCATCACTCAATATATCATGAAGAAAGCTCCATTCAGTTCCAACCGGCTCAATTTGATTCTAATTTTGCTTGTTATTTATTTGGAAATACGTTTAGAATCTATTAAGTCTAACAGCTCTCACAATATGTGACGAGTATTCACAGGAAACAGGGTTCTTATCAGTCTACCAGAATCAACATAGGATCAAATAATTTTCTTAAATTTGGAGGAGTCCTGAATTCAATTTTCTCTAAAAGTGCATAGCATGACTTAGACAAGGTATTTGGTGGTCTTGAAGCTACCAGAAAACGAATGTAAATTTTTGTATCACCTATATTATTAGAAAATGAAGCTTTTGCTCGAGGAACAAGATCGTATTAGTTTGTTCAATCAATTTTTAAGAATCTGTGATTTTGTTTTATTGATAAACATGATTTTTTGACTAGGAGGCCATAATTCATGCCTATTGCGGAGCCTGATGGATTAGGGTATGCAATGAGTTATATGTATACACACACACACCCTTCAGGAAATTTGTATGAAGAGACTATCATGATTCTCTCCTGTTCTGTTTAGTTGAATGCTTTTAAGATGTACAGATATTTAGCTGAATAAGTTCAACGAAGTGCCAAAACAAGCTCACACGTCAAAGTTTAAGAAAATAAATAATGTCTAAAAGTCTCAGTTTGTTTTTCTGAAAATCACTTTTTTGTACAATTTTTATGTTTGGGGTGTTATAAGAAAAATTAAATCATTTTTACCCTTTTAAAAGCAATAATATTTTGATATGATTATTCACTTAGAAAACTGGTATATAGAATTGGTTAATTGGCTTATAAAATAGAAATATTTTTAACTTTCATTTTCCAGTTGCTTCTTTTGTAACCAAATTAATTTCACATTCAGTTCAAAAAACAATTAATTTCAAATTCAAAAAAAAAAAATAGGGCAAAGTATATAATTTTCCCCAGTATTTAATGACAGTCATTTTGTTGGGCTTTAGAGTCCAAAGTGGTCAAATTTTTAGCTGACATCTACCCAAGAGGCTAGAAGCTCACAGGCCCAATCTACATGCGAGTGAGGTTAGAGTGGCAGTGAAACCCTTACTTTAGCATTCTCTCTTTCTCCCTCCAATTTCCGCGGCGCTCCAAAGCCCTACGATCTATCAACTCCGGTAACATGTTTCTTTCTCTGTTTTTAGGTATATGCAATTTTTATGTTATTTATTTATGTGTTTTATTTATATTTTCTTTTTTTCCTTTTGTTGTCTATATATATAGCAGAAAAGCCTCTTAGCGTTAAGGAAGGCGAAGAAAATGAGTAGAGGTGGAGCAGCTGGGGCTGGCGGAGCCAAGGGGAAGAAGAAGGGAGCAACTTTCACCATTGATTGCTCGAAGCCGGTGGAGGATAAGATCATGGACATTGCCTCACTCGAGAAGTTCCTCCAGGAGCGCATCAAAGTTGGAGGCAAGGCCGGAGCTCTCGGTGATTCCGTCACCGTTACTCGCGAAAAGTCCAAGATCACCGTCACCTCCGACTCCAACTTCTCCAAACGGTAAATTTTCCTAATTTTGTTTTTGTATATGTTTGTTTGTTCTCCAAATTCTCCAAATGGTAAATTGCGTATTTGTTTGTTTGTCGCAGTTACTAGATAGTTATGGTATTCAACTGTCAGTGAAATCACAAATCAGCTGAATGTCTATAAGAATTTATTGAAATAATCAGTCTTTTACGTTGCTACTGAAAATGGACCACAGCATTTTATCTGCTATTTAGATATCTATATATAGCACAGGTGCCTTATTCTGTTCCAATACTTAGAATAATTATGCACTAAAGGCCAATTATTCATATCACTCGGTTCATATCTAAGGATTAAAAGTTTGGTTTATCAAATTCTGATGAAGTCTTAGTTCATATCTTTGCTTATATATTGTATTCGTCTTTTATTGTCTTATGATTTTTGTGTTAATTATTGTTTATTCTTTACAGATATCTGAAATACTTGACAAAGAAGTACTTGAAGAAGCACAACGTGAGGGATTGGCTTCGGGTCATTGCTTCCAACAAGGATCGTAATGTTTATGAATTGAGATACTTTAACATTGCTGAGAATGAAGGGGAAGATGAAGAGTAAATTGCATCAGTTTGTCCTTTTCATGTCCCTATTCTAATTTTTTTCCCTCCCCATAGAAATGTTTCTCTTACATTATTGACTTTATTTAGGATTTTCTTCGAATGTTTTGGAATTTAAAAACATTGAGGTTTTGTTAAAAAATTCCTAGCTATGTTTGACAATATTTGAGATTGCCTCAATTATATCAGTCTTGTTGCTTGCTTCACAAATTAGTGTTGATGCAACATCCATCGTAGACTGAGCATTCCTCGTTCCTAATGTAGGAACCGAATATATCTTTTTGATGCTTGCTATTTTTGCCTAGAGTACTCTTACGACTGCTCCTGATCTAGTATTTTAGCCTATTTCTTGTTTTTTAGCATCTGTGTTATGCATAGGTTTTGAGAAGTTATAAGTTTGGTAGAATTTGGAATCTGATAACCCACTTGAACACTCCCTAAAGCAGATTTGACAGAACCCATCACCCCTTGTCATATAGAAAAGAAAGCTAATACTGTGATAAGAGCGGTCATCTTGTGCTGCAGTTGTTTGGTTTACGAGTTCGCACTATTTTTCTTCTGTGTTTTGTTTTCCCTTCATGCATTTTCCTGAGAATAAATCCGCTTGTGCCTAAATAGTTAACTCTAGTTTGGCTTCTGCAATTTCTTCTGTTTGAATGAGGGAGATAATAGTCTCATGAACATAAATTTATAATGAAATTATTTATTATAATAATCATAGAAATATGAATTAAAATATAATTAGAATTATAATTTTTGTGAAATTGTGTTAAAATATAATTAGAATTATAACTTTTAATTGTATTATGATTATTCTTAGCTTTTCTTACTTTGACTTTGTTTTTTATTACCATACAAAATATAGAACCAATCAATTTAAAAATAAGAGGATTATATGTCTTTTTATATTAAAAATTATATTTTAATAGACAATTCAAAAGTTTAACATTTTAATTATATAATTCATTTTAAATAATTAGATTCATTAATGTATGTTTAAAATTAATTAGTTTTAGTAGTTTGTATTCTTATTTAGTTAGAATATTTTTTATAAATTTTTTTAATTAATTTAGATTTGATTTAAGTATAATTTTATTTATATAAAAATATAAAGATTTGAATATTGTCCATATTAAATTTTTTTCTTTAATATTAAAAAATAAATAAATTGTATGGCAATTGTTGGATTTTGTATAACAATACATAAAATAAAATAAAAATAAAATAAGAGAGAGACAGAGAGAAAGTATGAATTGTCCAATTATCAATGGTATTAATGGGTCCATCTTATTGAACGTTAATGTTGAGATAAAATCTAAGTAGGGAACATCAATAAAATAAAGAAGTTGATCTGATCCCAATTCCCTTCCATTTCATTAATGCATGAGCTTAAGTTAAGAGTTAATTCTCCTCTCTACCCTACAACAAATATGCGAATTTATTAGCCCATTAAATGTCTTCGTAAGCGACAAGGACTTTGTCATTGGAAAAACGACCCGAAGGAGGCCCATTAGAAAATCCTTATGGGCTCAAGATAGTAGTAATAGCTGATTAATTTATGACCATTGTATCCTCGCCAAATACCTCTCGAGTCTTGAAGGGCAATGCATCTTCCTTTCACAGTTATAAATAAGACCTTTTCACCTCACTTGAAAATGGATGTCAAACTCAAAAACATCAACTTTGGTATCCTATTGACATGTCTGTTTGAAGGCATAGCAATATATTCTTGAATGAAATTGAAAAGTAAAACACAGTGAAGGGGCCGGAGTGGTTCTTTTAGTGAATTTATAGGATAAACAAAAATTACAATCAATCTTAATTTACTATGCCTTTTAACTTAGAAACTTATTTTTCTAATCTCTTTCTAAGTTAATCAATACAATATTTCGTTAAATTTAAAGGTTTTTTATTATCTGATTTGTTACATTTTACTTGTCAAAATATTTCTTTATTCTCCTTCAACTTCAAATGGTTTAATTTTTGTTATTACATATAGTTGAGTATCTCCTACTAAAACTTTTGTATCGGCTACCGCATATACACTTATTTTTTTTAAGCTTTATAATTAGTCATAGCCTTAAAGATATGTTTGATGCATAAATTATGCAAAATAAAATAAAATAAATTAAATAAATTAAATAAAGATAAAAGAATTATAATGTTTGAATCTCTTATTTTTATAATGGAGGAAATATTAAGAAATTTACTATTTTAATTTTATAAAAGAAAAGTAATAAGGAATAAAAAAAATAAATATTTTTATAATTTTCATTTTCTATTCATTTAACTTTAAATTTTTCTCGATTTCTCTTCAAAATAGGTAAAAAATTTTATTTTTTTAAATTTTCTTCATCATTTTTTTTCTTTTCTCCTTCTTTTTAGCTAACCAAATAAAAAAAATATTTATTTTCCTTTTTTTCTTTTATTTTCTCTCAATTTCTATCAAAACAAACATCTTGTATGATAAAATTATATATATATATATATATAGATATCAATATCATTGAAAGAGAAATCAAAGCAAAGAGAGAAGATATTGATCTTGCAATCAAATATTTCGACCAAAATTTAACTTCGTACAAGACATGCTGCATAATATGGACCTTTCGTCCCCAGGGAGACAATCCGTTTGGCCATGTAAATGAAGTTTTCATGTTTGATGTCCCCTCATGTGGATTATCTTTGATTTATTTATTGATTTATCATTTTTATTTAATATTAGATTGTTATAATATATGTTAGATGTATTTGCCATTTATATTTAATATTTATATTATAATTTAATATCTTTAAAAAAAAAAAACCTTCAGTTGCATAATGTGTTGGATCCTTATCTTGACAGCAAAATTACACAGCACATGCTCCTCCAAATTGCATGTAGAACTGAATTTCACTACATTATGGCATTAAAAAAAAAAACTCTTTTATGGCCTTCACAAGATCTAAAGAACTTTTGCCCCTTCCCAATGACTTACAAGTCCAACTGACTACCTTTTTTTTTTTTTTTTTTTTAATCATCTAAGCCTTTATTGTGGGTAGTGCGTACCCTTTGCAATGGAGAGAAAATCTAAGCCTCTTGTGGGTTAAAACTTGAAAAGAAGTACATGTTTCAATGGTCCACTTATTAATGTTCTGCTCCAATATCAGCCTTTTTGCTTGTCATTTTGCAATTGCATACTTCAATAATCAAACCCCCACCTTGTTTCTTTTTTCTTTTTCTTTTCTTTTTTTCTGTTTTATTAAATAAAAAGGAACTCTGAGAATTTTCTTTTATCATTATATAAAATCTCTATTTATATTTACAGTAATATACAGTAAATAAAGATAACATCATCTAAAGATATTTGCTAATCTGTTACTTCTAGACTTCAGCTACTCAGCATTCAGCCAGTAAATTGCCTTTCCATCTATCAATAAACCTGAAGAAAATCATGACCTAGAATTTATTGAAACTACATTAGCATCATTTAACGCCAAGAAAAATAAACTACTAAGATTTGGCAAAAAATACCAATGAGATAAATGATTCAAACTTAATATTTCGAATCTATATATTTAAAAAAAGTTGGAAATTTTTACTTGTATTTCCCAATTCTACAAACCATATGTGTAACTGTACAAGTAGCTGAGAAATAATTAATTACCCCCCAAAGGCTTGCACAGTAGTTCAAGTAGCTGGCAAACACAAACTGCCAAAAATTTAATGTCTACAATAGTGGGAGAGAGAGGGTCACAGCAAAATGGACAATTGAAGTTATTTAAGAAAAAATGGTAAAAAAAAAAAAGAAGATAAAACACAATCAAATGATAGAGAGAAGCCATAAAAATGGCAATAAGGAAATGCTACGCTAAATAGGCTTATGACCTTCCAGTGTGTTCAATACCACCGGACATGTGTGCCCATGTGAGGATCCAACCTTACTCGAAAATTTAAAAATCTCTAAAATCATCTAAAAAATAAGAGAATTTATTTCGAAAATTTTAAATTTTTTTATATAATTCAATTTAAATCAATATAATTTAAAAATCAGAAAATTTAATTTTAAAAAAAATTATCAATCATAATTTAAAAAAAAAAAATATAAATATTTAAATATTTTCAAACACAAAATGAAAAAATATGTAAGTAAAATACTAATAGAAAAACATATACAATAATACAACTTTTGTTATAAAATGAAAATTTAAGTTTAAGTTTTAATTTGTATAAAATTATAAATATTAATAAACTATTTAATAAAATAATTTTATAAGTCAATTAAAGTTTGTTCGATAATTAAAATTTTACTAAATCAGTATTTGGCTAAGAGTTCGATACATTTTTTTTTTAATTTGAATATATATAATAATCATATATAGTTTATAAATTTTTTTTTATATAATATTATGTCAACTTCATTCATTACTTAATAATTAGTAACATATTTTTCAAGTGGATTTATTTTTCATATTGAACAGTAAGAGATTAATAATGTTAACTATAAATAAATAGTTAATTGTTAGTATTTAGTAATTAGTAGATACTGTTTAATATTTAGTAATTATTTATTATTATTTATTAGTTATCACTAATTAGTAGTTAAATATTTATAAATTATAAATTATGTTTTAATATAAAAAATAAAAATTTAATATTAATTTTATTTTTTTACATTTTATCTTGAATGAAATTGTAAAACTATTTAAAGAGATGCATCCACAAGTTAATTTACCAATAGTTAAATACATACTCATATTTTTAAATTTTATAAATTTACATATATTATTTCTAACCAATACTTGTATTTTTATATATTTTATATATTAATATTTCTTATTACATATTTTTAAAAAAATTACTATAAATTAATAATTAATATATATATATATAACAATAACAATAATATATATATATATATATATTGATATGATTCAATACAATGTAGTCCAATTTGAGTATGATAATGAAATTCCACATTATCTAAAATATTTTTAACAATATAATTTTATTCGATAAAAGGTCAAACAATTTTCAATTTTTATCATTATAGTTTAATTTGGAACAATTAAATAATTCAATTATTCAAATTAATATCATAATTTTATAATTCATGCTCAGTAATATTGTTATTTGCTATTTACTTATTTTTATATAAAATTTTCCTTCAATTGAATTTTATAAATTTAATTTTAACAAATATGAATCAACTACAAAATTACTATTAACTACATTAAAGAGTGTTTAAATATTCAATTAAAAAAATTTAATTACTATTTAAAAATATATACATTAACAATTAAAAAATTATTAAATATTTAAATAAATATTAATTATCAATATAAAATCTGATAACAAATAAAAATTACAATTACTAATTAAAATTTTTATCAATTAAAAAAAATATTTTTATTTTAAATCTATAATTATCAATTATTCATTTAAATATCTTCTATTAATAAATTTTATTAATTTAAAAAATTAATTAGACATTTAAAATAAGTAATTTTTCAAATAATAATTAAATTTTATAATTAAATATTTAAATAACCCAATACAAAATACTACTAATCAAGATACAGGAAAAAAAAAGTTGAAAGAGATTATTAATTAAAGAATTAATACAAATTAATTTAACACACAAACCTCAAGGAAAGCAAATCACAATTATGGATTGATCAGCAATTCTTTCTTCTTCTCTTTCCCCAATAGTAGACTCACCTTGGGTTTTTCGCAACTCTTTTTAATTTTCAACCCACATTACAAGGAATTATTTTTAAGAGAGAAATTTTGCAAATATTATGACCATAAATTTCGAAGGAAGAAAAATACAAGTATGGTACTGGTTATAGAATTGAGACCCAAGATATATATATATGTAGATAGAGAGAGAGAGAGACTGAAACACAGAGAAATTAATTACTGAACAAAGATGACCAAATGTACTGTGTATTATAACCCAACAAAGCCTTTACTTCTTCTTTTCTTTTTTTTTTAGCCTCCAACAGCTAACAAGGAAGGAATGGCAGCCAAATTTGAAGCAGTTTTTTTATTAGAAGTGACGTCTCTTTTGCCACCTTTTGAAGAAGGCTTGGCAAAAGCTCTCATAGGACTACCAAAAGTCCAACCCCAACTTCTATGACTACCATGAGCAAGAGGCCCACTTGTTGCTGTTGGCGCTGCTGCTGATTTTCCATTAATGTCTTCTGCTGATGAAGAAACCCAATAAGATGATGAAGAAGAAGATGAAGAAGAGGAAGTTATCATGAACCCACCAAAGATTCCACCACATTTCACTCTTTCTTTCATGTTAGAGGTAGCTGCATTGACTTTTGGCTTACCTTCTCTCTGTGACTCCACTCTTCTTAAAGTACAATCTCCAAATCCAGTTGATATTCTTTCAAAAAAATCACCGGAAAAGCTCCTGCTTCCACATCCTACAGATCTGGATCTTGAAACTTTTCTTTCAAATGATGAAGCAGAGGCAGTGGCTTGACTATTAGGACTATCATCTTCTTCAACCACCAGAATGTCTCCCCCTTTCTTGGATAATGAATTAGACCCCAAGCATTTCTCCTTATTTGGTTTCACCATGGACGGCCTTGTTGTTGTTGTTGTTAACGTCATTGATGATAGTTTTTCAGTTCTCTTGGTAGTATTAGACTTCGAGGAAGAAGAAGAGAGATAAAGAAATGACCAGAACCTACCTCTTCTTGATCTTGGACTAAAATCATCTTCTCCACAGTCGGTAGAAGAAGCATCCAAGAAATGGCTTCTTGCAGGAGTAGTTGTTGATTTGCTTCTTTTGAAAGCAATATCACGATCTGATGATGCGACCATGATTTTCTTCTTCTTTTTAGCCAAAAAAAAAGGGATCCTGGCCCTCCGAGTGTAGTATTCATGATAATGACTATTATTGCCTTTATCATTTCTACCTTTTGTTGTTGTGGGACGCACAGCAAGTAAAAGTGAAGGACCGGCAACACCATTGTTAGCACCACCACCGCCGGCGGAGGCGGCACCACCACCACCAATATCAGATCTAAAAGAAGGAGAGGAAGAGGAAGAAGAAGAACCACGAATGGGTAAAGGAAAAGAAGAAGAAACAAGCTTGCCAAGCTTTTCTTGAAGGCAAATAGCACAGATCCCACTTGGGTTGTTTCTATAAGGATGATCACTGCATTGCATACCATCACCCATATCTTCTTCACCTATACCAACTCTACCACCACCACCTCCTCCTCCTCCTCCTACTCCTTTGATAATTCCATCCATTATGATCTATATTGAAAAAAGGAATTAAAAAAGATTGATGATTCTTGCAAAAATCTGTTGGTTCCAAGTTGGAAATCTTTTTCTTGATGCTGCTCTTTTTTGGAAAACCCAAAGGGCTTTTCACTAGTTTTCGCTTTTCTTTAGAGAGAGAGAGATGTGCAATTGTTGCAAACAAAACAAACCAAAGGGCTCACATGGTCGGAGAGTGTAATTGAGTGAAATTAATTAAAAATAAAAATAAAATAAAGCATTGAAGTAAGAAGGGAAGAGACTGAGGGGGGAGAGTCCCCAGGAGCACGTGGATTACTGACTTAACCTTATTATTATTATTTATTTTAAAAAAAAAAAATTATAAACAAGACAAACTAAAGTGCAAAGCAAAATTGCTAAAATATATAAGGCTAATCTAAAACACAAGAATCTCTATAAAAGCCTGTCTCATGGCTAAAGTGTCCTCTCAATCAGTTTAGTTGTCCATATACAAACCATTCAATAAAAATAAGTGCAATATTTTATAAAAAAAACTTATATTTTTTAATATTAATTATTAATATTATCATTTATAAAAAATAATTTAATCATATAAAATCGTAAAAAATTAAATAAAATTTTTTTTTTTATTAATTAGAAGAATAACTACACGCTTCTGCGGTAGTAGATTCCTTCTGTGTTATTAGTTCAGGCTTCTTTTTATTTATTTATATATAATGAATTTTTGAGAATTTAAAATCTATTAATTTTTAAAATTATTTAAGTTTATGTGAATTTAAGTGTTTAATTTGATAATTTAATAATGAATTTTGGTCTTTTAAAATAAAATTTAACTTTTAAATTGAGATTTTTTTAAGCATTATTTTAGTGTTTTGAGAAAATAAATTTTAGTAAAATCATTAAAATTACTTTTGGAGAATTGAATCCAAACACATGGCTGGCCATATACTATTTGTCCAGTTTGTTTCCATTGCAGCGAGACACCGTTAGTTCTATTTTCTTATGTTGTCCCTTACTTTTCACCTTGTTAGTCAACAGGATAATTTAATTAACTAACTGAATTATTTAATTTTTAATTACTCATAATTAAGATTAAAAAATTAAAAATTTCATAATTATTACTTTAATTCAAGTTGAGTGGTTAGTGAGTGATTGATGAAGTGATATAAAGATTTAATGAACTAGGGCATTGCAGTACTGAATTACTGAAGAAAAGTGAAGATAGTTTGGTGCAGTGGAGCCATAACCATAACCAGAAGTAGTTCTAGGTGATTGATTAAATTTAAGGACCCCACTTGTGTTGACTGTACACAAACATATCCAAATCTATAAACTGTGACCAAAAGATTTTCCGTTGATTATTTCCCATAACGCAACACACTTGTCCCTCCCATTTTTCCATTCTATTCATAAAACTAAACGGCACCAAACGCTGCTCACAAGTCATATAGTTATGATTTATAATGTGCATTGTTATATTATTAGATTATATCCTCCATCCATTAACACTTAAATATAATTAATATTATCAACCAAACCTCTTTATTCTCTTTAAAAATATTGAGAATATAAGTTAATTCAAATTTAAATCAATAAAAATAAATATTTAACGGGATTCACTAATATTTTTATAAATAAAAAAATTTAAAAATAAATATTTATAATAAAGAGAAAAATATATATATGAACCCGACTTTATAAATTTTTTGAATTCGCTGATTTATGATTTTGACTGTATTAATTCTTATAGTATAATTGATAATATTATTTTGATTCATAAATTAAGAAAACGAATCAATACTATCAAATATAATACATATACGTCTAAAGCATTAAGCCATCAATGATAGAAAAATTGCTGGATTTTGAAGACACATTATTCTGGACATTTCCTCCATACTTCATAGAATAAGTTGATAATGGCGCAAAGTCTTCATAGCATAAGTTAACCTAGTTGTTCTCTTTATTTTCTTTTATTTAATTTCTTTAGTATTAATTATTGATTTTAGGTTTGGATCGAGTGAAATAAACAATAAGATAATAGAAACCTGGAAGATCTTGCCTCTTGAGTTTTATGCTTGATCTTCTGATATGCACCGTTAGATTAACAGAGATGCACATGGAGATGTTCACTGTTTTTGTCTGACGTGAGGCTAATAACCAGTGCATTTTGGTTGGAGTTTTTCGTTATTTTAATAAAAGTTTTGCTAGGCTACGGTCATTCTGTGCATTGATGTCTCTATTCTTGAATTTCTGATACCACATGATTAGAGGGTACCCTTAATTAGTGAAGAGTCCCTATCCATGGATGTTTCTTTCTCGTCTTCTTTCTCTGCTGTTCCTTTGCATTAGATTAGACTACTCAATTGTACAATCTTAACCACTAAATTTACTTAATCATCTGTCAATCTAACGGTTGAGATAAAAATCAGCACTAATTTTCAGTTTTTCCTGTTTTTGGTTTGTCCATTTTACTCTATTCAACCAACCAATTATTATCCTCAAGAGTCAAAAAATGGGCCAATATTAGACTATTATCATTCAAATGGAAGAAGAAGAAAAAACCCACTAATTTTATAATTTTATCTTAAAAAAATACATATGTGAATTGTCGATTATTAAACAGTTTAATGGATGATGGATCCATCTATTTAGAATATTTGTATTTGTGTTTGCGTTGTTATGCCAGTTCTGTTAGACATTGGTTAATCAAGTTTATAAGACTTCGATAGGTTTGATTAATCAAACAAAAAAGACAAAAGATTTTGGTGTCTTATTTAAGGAACCATTCATGTTTTTAGGTCACAAACCCACTGTCTCACTAATAATTGCTTAATTTTCTTTAATTATAATTATAAATAATTCTTACTAAAAAATTCAAGTTGAATTAATTTTATAAATTTTTAATTAATAAATCTTTCTAATAATGATTTTTTTTATTTGCATGGACAGGTTAGCATGAATATAGGAGCATGACTAGGACAAAGTCCCTTCCACTAACAGCTTTAATTTATTTTTCTTAATAAATAAATAATGACCATTTATATATAATAGATAAATTTATTTATAATTATGTTTAAATTTAAAAATAAAAAATTAATTTTTAAAAAAATTTAATTCATTTAATTCTTAATTTTCTTCATATATTAATTATAAATGATAAATATAATAAAATAATTATTATAATAATAATGCATGTGAAGATGGACACAGTGTGCAATTAGAGGTATACAAGTGTCCTGATTTACAGGTAATTGATAGATTTGATGATTTTAGTTATCACCCAATGGCCCAGAACCAGAAAAGAACAACACAAGGCATATTGTTATTACTACAGAAGATAAGGCCTCAGTGTCTCCTCCTCATGGGCCTTTTGTACCCATCTTCAGTGTTTTTATGTCCTAATACAGCAACTTATTGGGGAAAAAAATTGAAGGGTCTGTAAATTAATTCTAGAGAAAAGCAACAAGACTCTTGCCTCAATGATAAAATACATATACATATATATACTGGGAAATGGATCAAAGATTATTATATTATATATACACTAGAGAAGCAGCGATTCAATTGCAATGCAATTTACAGAGTCCTCATCCTGCCTTGTTTCCAGGCAGAACAGCTGTAATTAATCAAGGCTGAGGGCCGTGGCACCTGATTTCAGTTCATACAATATTGACATTATAATTTAAACATGAGATGCAATTGTTATTTATAACACAAAAACCATTTAAATATGATCATATTATTAATTATCTAAGCCGTCATTTCGTAGTTATTTTTTGCTGTCTCCATTTTCCCAAGACATACATTATTACATTGCTAGCATTGGAGAACGAAAGGTAAGGATCAAAGAGCATTAAAGAAAAATTGCTAGCACTTGCAAAAGCAATGATCAAAATAATCTTACAACCGAGATTTTCCTTGTTCCACTGGAGCGCTCTGAAACAGGACAGTGCGAACATCATTAGATGTACAATTTAGATTGGCAAGTTTAGTAATACGGGTATAAAAAGCTATAACTAGTAAACTTTGGACAATTGTCTCATAAACTAGGGCCATCATACATATGGCTACATATAATATAGTCTTCTACAATCAGCCAACTTACCAGGGCCCATGGATCCCATTTAAATAACCAATCCATAATATAAATGAGTCGCATGGTTTTATATTGTAAATGATTTTGTTCAAATTTAAAGTTCTGCAAATGGTAATGAATATTTCAAGCATGTTATAGTGTCAAAATCAAGTGTTCTGTGCTCACAGAATTAGCTGCATTTCCTCATTTATTGTCCTAAATGATTGCCTAGATCCTGCTATCCATTGTGAAAGTTTACCATTGAGCCAAACTGGGCCCAAGTCAAATTATTATAATTACATAAGTGGAAGACCTACAGCATAGGTTCCCACAGGTGAGTCCTAGACAAACCATACATCACATAGGCATAGACAACAATGCTAATAAACAACTATTCTGGTGCATCATATAAAAGTTTATTATGATTGTTATTGAAATTATAAGATAAACACACTGCAAGTTCAGATATCTCACCAGTGGAGCACCCTTGGCAGCTCTTTCAGCCAAGAAGGTACAGGGCTTGAAGAATTCTCCATACATCTTTGACCACTCCTCCAATCTTGAATAAATATATTTAGATCCAAGAGAATCAGCCCAGAACAGGATACCTCCCCTGATGCAAACAACATCAATTAATTAAAGCAGTAGTGTAAATTTTGGAGGGAAACCCATTCAATGAGTTAAGATCACAGACCTGTAAGGAGGAAAGCCCATGCCCATGACAGAAGCAATGTCAAGGTCTGCAGCTTTAACAGCAATTCCTTCGGCAAAGACTCGACAAGCTTCATTAACAACTGGGAAGAAAATCATCCCCACAATGTCTTTCTCAGGTAACTTTGTGAGCTGCATCAACAATTAATTCAAAAAAACACATGAGGGGGAGGGATAGAGATTAGTACCAAAAACAGTTGTATATTACCCCTTTGTTATTCAAAAGTCAACTTTTCATAGTATTCAGCATTAGATATACATACAAGATCAAGCTGAGAAAAGCAGGAAAAAAACACCTATATTTTATGAACAGCAAATGAGAAAGAATGATACCTTAGGATCAACAGCAACACCAGAAATACTTCTTGCCTTCTCAATGTATTTCCGTAATTCAGGATCTGGGCTAGCTTTGCGTTTATCATTGTACAAATAGAAACCTTTGCAAGTACTTTCCCCTGTGATAATTACATGATAAATGAAATACTCAAACATACACACAAGTTTTTATGCAATTAAGAATTTTTATTGAATACATTGAAGTATGCTTTGCTCTCTATTTTTCAGCAGCTAAAATTGTACCCTCTACTCACATTTGTGTCGGGAAGATTCCTAGATTACCAGGGGAAGATAAAATACCTTGTCTATTGTCTTCTTGCATTAGTGGGATGAGCATTGATTTATAGGTTCTCTCAGGGAAATGCTCAATGAATTGCAAGGAAGTTGCAATTCCCACACCAAAACCAACCAGATCAGCCAACCTGCATAAACACATCAAGTATTAGACGCAGTTCAACGTGATAGAACCAGAACATCTTAAGAAGCAATAAAATAAACTGAAGAACATTTTTGTCCTCCAGTTAAATGCGAGAACCATATTTTTTTAATGTGTAAAAGTACCGGAATGGGCCCATTGGCATGCCGAATTTGGTGATTGCCCTATCAATCTGATAAAGATCCATGCCACGTTCAACTAGCAAAATAGCAGCTTGTGTGTAAGGGAAAAACATCCTGTTGACAGCAAATCCTGTGCAGTTTCCAACCACAACTGGAGTCTTCCTTATCTTCTTTCCAACATCTAGTAAGTCCACAATTAATTGGGGAGATGTTTGATTGGTACGAACAATTTCCAAAAGGGGCATGACATGAGCAGGACTGCATCAGAAGCACAAATTTAGGGTTAACCCAAAAGGAACAGTAGGGAAGAACTCTTATTTGACATGCACACCCCAAAAATAGAGACGGACAGAAAAAAGATAATTTTGCACTTGATACTACCTAAAGAAATGGGCTCCAATAATCCGATCCTGCGACCTGGTCCCCTGACCAATCAAGTTCAAATCAATTGTGGATGTGTTGCTTGCAAATATGCAATTTGGTGAGCAATATTTTTCAAGATCAGAAAAAATTTGTTGCTTCAAAGAAACATTCTCGATAACAGCCTGTTACAAGTACCAAGAACAAATCATAAACACTGAACTTGTTTAGTTTCAGAATAATAAACAATAACAATTTTAAACCAAATCAACATATATTACCTCAATGACCATATCCACATCTTTAAAGCTTTCATAACCAAGAACACCCTTAACAAGAGAGAGGGTTTTTTCAAACTTCTCTTGAGACATTTGTCCTTTCTTAACACGGCTTTGCAGATTGGCTGCAGGGGGGAAAACAAACATTTTTCTCAACCATCTAACTCCAAAAATTGTATAGAGAACCGAGTTATGAGACAGTAAAGTACAAGCTTTCTAGAAAAGGTGGGGGCCTTACCTTTGATTCTATCAATCCCAGTTTGCAAGAACTTTTCATTAACCTCTTTCAGGATTACTGGATAATTACTAAGTATCAGTGCGGTTGCTATTCCAGAACCCATTAGTCCTCCTCCAAGTACAGCAACCTTATTCACTTGTCTAGGCATCAAGCCCTTGTCAGTAACTCCAGGAACCTAATCAAAATAAAGGTGAAGAGTTTCTGAAGTTACATTGTAAGAAAATGGATGATCATGATAGTAAAAGTTGGGTCAACAATATGACTCCAAGAAGTGATTGGAGATGAAAAACCAATAATTCCATAAGTGAAATTGCAATAGAACCTTTATGGTTCCACGCTGAGCAAAGAAAATATGGATCAAGCTCTTGCTTGTGTCGGAACGCACAAGCACTTGAAAATCTTCAGCCTCCTGCCAACATCAAAAGAGTTATAACCCAGTTGTTTGTTAGCCACAATTAAAAGTGAGAAATGGATATTGAAAACAGATCAAAACCTTCCAGAGTCCAGCCCGAGGACCAGAAACTATGCCCTCTTCAACCACATCAATGCAAACTATTGGATGTTTGAGATTAGGAGCCTGTTTCCGAGCTTGTGCTCTTGCAAACTTGAATATCTCCCTTGCCTCTCCAAGGGAATCTAACTTATCAGTCTTGTAAAGACTAGCAACCCATGGCTTCCTACCTTCCAACATATCAAGGGCCCATCGACGTGCAGTGTTCACCAACTCACTGGGTGAAACTACTTCATCTACAAGGCCCAAAGCATGAGCTTCTGTCCCTTTAACTGGCTTTGATGTCTATATTCAAGGACGAGAGAGATAAGTTTCATAAAGTTTAGCTAGCTACCATATAAACCTATAGAAGTCAACAATCAAGCTATAGAAGATCTATCTAGAACTTACAAGCATCATCTCAAGGCCCTTTGAGATGCCCACAAGACGTGGAAGTCTCTGTGTTCCTGGGCCAATTCAGATGCAGAAGATTGACAGTAAGGAAAGAACCTCTTACGTAAGCATGAGCTCAATAAAAGTGTCTCATGTTGAATGCGTATGCCATACCTTGTCTTAAAAAAATTGAGAAATAAGGAGAAGTTACATAAAACAAATTAAACATTGACAGTTCATTTTATGATGATATAAATCCAGCTCACGACATTAGAAATTACACCCCAAAAACAGGATATAAAATTGAGCCTAGAGATCCTTAAATTATACTAACTATACAGCATCATTCTTCAATTTTACCTCTCTAGTAAAAGGCAGAAAAAAATAGCTATCGCCAAACAATATAAAACGAGACATATGATTCCTTCCTGTCATCTTGCCCCATCTCGGGCCAAATGTAATTGGATCCATGACATATCACCTCTCACTAGTGCAATCATTCATTTTTTTTTTCCTCCATATCACCAGATCATTTTAGCAAACTTCCTCACCCTTATCTGCTCCATAGGAATTAATGTTAACTTCCCCAGGATGTGACTGCCAATTTCATTGACATATTGACCAAAACCTACAGTTAGAATGAGTTGCCTTAAATTGAAATTGTTTTTTATTTGTGAATTTGGACTAGGAATACTTCATGCACATAAAAAAAAAAAAGAACTACCAGGACCACATTATTCATCTAACTATAATTCCTAGACGCTTGAGCAATAGCATCCCCTCTTTAGGATAGCATAAGCTATCCAAAATATATGTGTGAAATACATCCACATATAATTTAAAATACTATCATATGTTATACCTATAATCTTTCTTTCATATGTTATACCTCTAATCCTTCTTTTTCATCTTGATCCTCATGATGCCCACACTGTATAACCACACAACAAAAATAATATGTGCATACCATAATACAGAAGTTTTTAATTAACTCAAATAGAAAAGCACTTGCATTGAGACATTAGAAACAGGAGAATGAAAAGAATGTAATTCCGGAAACCTTCCAAACAGAAGGAACATAATGATCCACTGGCATACCTCCAAATCCAGGAATAATTCCAAGTTGAAGTTCAGGCAGGCCTAACTGTGCATTAGGAGTTGAGATGCGTGCATGGCATGCCTGACATAACGGATCTATCAGATTATCTCAAAAAATCAATTAGAAAATATTACAGTTTAAAAATTGCAGTTATACATACCATTGCGACCTCTAATCCTCCACCTAAGGCAAGGCCATCAATTGCAGCAACTGAAGGTTTTCTTGCAGCTGGAAAAAAACCAGCCAGTCAAATAGTCAAGATATATACCATTGCAATTTTTGTGAAAATGTTTAAGCCATAACAAATGAAGAACTGAAGCAGTACCTTCTACAGTGTCAGTTAGAATCTCCACTGATACAAAGCCAGGCTTTGGCTGATCCACTGAGAAAACATAACTTAGATGTTACAGAAATTGCAATCATGCATAGCTAGAACATAAGACATATAACATACCATTGCCCGTTTGTATTCCACCAAATGCAGTAATATCAAAGCCACCAGAGAACTTTCCCTTTGCACCTGCCCCATCGACATAAATGTCAGTTCACATCTCATAATCTCACTTGCCTTGAAATTGAATCTATAAAATGTAAGTTCCTAGCAATTTTGTATGAGCAGCAGTTTGACTCTTACCGGTAACAAGAATTGCCTTCACATCATCTCTCCTTAAAGCTTCCTCATAACTATCTCTCAAGCTGTTTAGCACTGGGAAATGTGCAAGAGAAGGAGAGAGATAAGCCCACTATCTAATCACAATTGTAAGAAATAGCATATATAAACAAGGAAAAAATAATTAAATCAAAGCCTAAGCAATTGTCTGACTGTTACCAAATTTTAAAATAAAACAGCCAATTGTCTACTCTTGTCAACTTCAATAGGTGACTCAAAGACCCATAAATTTTAAACCCTGACCAAGTAATGGATTTCTAGCTTATTGAAGTCTGGCAATGTGAGGCTCAGTCATTGTCACCAGCTGAACCAAACCAATCAACTAAAATCAAGGCCTTTTACCTTATAAATAATCCTTCACAAACCCAATTGATATTAACATCCTGTGCCAAATTAGTGAATTATCCATCAAATTGATCTATTATTCTTGCATATACGCCTTTTGCCTCATTCCAATTAACCAATTAACACCAACAGTCCTGTTTTCACAAGCTTCAATGCCGTAAATATCCCACAAAATTAACTTATGCAGCAAAACAAAAGCAAATGATCCAAAAACCCCATAAAGCAAACGAAATTAATAAGCTCATCGGCCACGAAATTAAGCTTTGCTATGAAAAAAATGATCAAATATATAAAAATGAAACAAATACACAAATAAAGATCCGGATAAAGGGAAATCAAAAGAGAACAAAAACGAGAAAAGGATACCATCAAATGAGAGGGAATTGACAGGAGGATTGATGATGGTGATAATAGCTACCCCATCAGCTCCTACTTCAATGGTGGTTCTCCCTTTAGTAGTCCTTCCCGCCATGTTTCTGTGTGGATGAATTGGGTTTCTAGCAAAAATCACAAAAACCGGAGCTCTTGGTTTGGAAATGGAGATTTGTTAGTCAGTTTTTGGAATTTAAGAAGCGGTGTCGTGTCTGAATGGGCCGAGTGACGTTTGGATCAAGTGAGATTTATAATTTGAATTATCGTATCTCCCGCTATGTTCATTTTATTATATACATTTCTGCAAAATTAAATGTTATTTTATATCTCCTTCATTTGGATAAGAATATGTACCAGCGTTTACTCGCGTTCCGTTGAGCGTGAAAGACACTCGCCAGTCACAATATACTGTTGCAACTTGCAAGCCTTTAGATATAAAAAAGAAAAAAAAAAAAAAGACAAATTATGCACTCAGTTTTAATTATTTATAACAATTATTAATTATAACTGGTAATTTATAAGTAAATTATTAATAACAATTAGCTAATAATTAATTATTATTAAATATTTAATTAAATTATCATTAGCTATTATTATCAATATATTTAATAAAAATTAAATATAAATATTTATATTTTTTATTTACATATTATTTTTTTAATAAAATATTTTAAGTTATTTATTTAAATAAGTAAAAATTATTTTAAAAATTTTAAATTATAATTATTATAAATAATAAATATTTAACTACTTAATAATTTTTTAATTACTAATAACTATTACTTATAATAAATAACTAAATAAATTTAATAAGATGTTAAAAAAAACTAACAATTATATAAAAAAAAATTTTACACGCAATATCATTATTTTTGCATAAAATTTAAATGAAATTATATTTTTATTTAAATATTTTTTATTAGAGAAACATAATTTTGTATTTATTTTTTTAATCATAAAATAAAAATTTGTATAATAATAAAATGAAGAGTTAAAAATTTAAAATTATTTTATACATTTTAACTTTTCAAATAAAAAATAAATTATTACTATTATCTTATAAATATAATCTATATTTTTTCATTAAAAAAAAATTACTATAATTAGAAGTTCTTTGGGCTTGCGACATGTGGCAACGCGCTTCTCTTGCGGGGCATTGCCAACTTATATTTTGTTCAACATTTCACCTCGAAGTTCTACATACCGGGATGGGCGTGTCTCCATGTCAGCAAGCAACGTGTAATATTGTAGGATGGAGAAAAGTATTTATATTTAGGTATTTTGCCGCTATGGGCCTATGGAGCGTTGGACACCTATCTAAGCCACCGTAATGGAGAAATACGACAATACGTTTCATCCAGTCATTGGTCACGATTTGCCTTGGGCTTGAGATGTTGGGATATGGTTCCCACGTCATAGGAGAAGTTGATTGATATTTTCAAAGTTCACGCATTACGATGCAATTGCTAAATATTATTTAATTAAATTTTTTATTTTTTAAAAAATAAATTAATTAATGAGCCAAATAGAGTTATTACTTCATAGTAACTCATTCATTAAACAGATTTCAAAGTTAAATTTAATTAAACTCATTCATTGCAAAAACTGGGTTTTGACACTTAATTTGAGGAAAAATTATATAATATTACAGTGATTTTAATTAAAAATTCTAATTAATATGATAAATTAATATCATATCAAAATATAAGATATAATTTATTATTAATAGTAATCGTTAAAGAAAAATCACAATTCGCAAAAGAATGAATTAGTAAGACTGATGAAATATATTATAAAAATATATTTTTATTATTTAAAAATATAATTTAATATAATATATTTTTTACTTTTATATAAAAATGCAAATTGAAAAAAAAAATCTTTTCAATTTTTCATTAAATTTTTCTAAAATAAAAAATATATTATATATTTTAAATAAAAAAATTTATAACAAATAAAAAATAATATATTGATGATTGTTAATGACATACAACATACATATTTTTTCTTTATATAAAAAACATATTATATTATATTTAAATTTTATAATATTAAATAATATTATATTAAATTTTTATACAAATTTTATTAAATTTTTAAATAATAAAAATATATTTTTATAATAAATTTCATATCTCATTAACCCATCGCCCGTAAATTATGTATTTCTTAAATAGTTATTAACAATAAATTATATTCTCATATATTAATATAATATTAGTTTTCTATTTTAATTATGATTCCTAATTGGAATTATATGACATTAAATAATTTTTACAGTTGGAGAGTATTGAAATTGCCACCATTTGAATATAAATAAATTATTAATCCAATTACATTATAAAGCTAAAATGTTAAATATAAATAATGCTATGTTTTGTTATTCTTATAGAATTATACTTTATAGTTGTTTCTTTTTTTTTTCCTTCTCATGTTAGATTGGTTAAGAATATTTTGGAAGTGTTTGGATAAAAATTAATATTTTGTTAAATAATCAGTTTTATTAAAAATGAGCGTTAATCATAAAATTCTTTCCCCAATTTTTAAAATTTGCGTTAAATACTAAAAATAATATAATTTTTTTTTTTACCCAAACATTTCAAAAACTACAAAATTCTTTAATTTCCTTTTAAAATACAGCTTATAGCGTTTAATTTTCTATCCAAACACCATCTTTATAACTTTTCTATTGTGCATGTCAAATTACTCATTATTACCTACCAAGTAATACTTACCAAATTCCTAATATGTCATTTTCAAATAAAAATAATATTATGTTGCTCTAAAAAAATAAAACTAATATTACGTTAAAATGAAATAATTACAAAAATATAGAATTAATAAATAATATTCTCCCATAAAATGCTATACACTTTTTTTTTTAAATTTAAAATCACTTTTTTTTTCAAGAGATGTTATTCCATTGGTTCAATAATAATTATTATTTTAGAGATTAAAAAAAATTATAATTTTAAAAGTGTAAGGAAATATTTATTATTTTTTTCAATTTTGTCACTTTTATTTATCCATTAAACTATTGACATTAGTTATTTTATTTATGCACATCAAATAAAAAATAATATTTTAATATTTTTACTTTATAATTAAGGCAAACTAATGAATTTCTTAATATGTGAGTTTAAATATTATACGGTAAATATTGTAATATATATATATATGAATAAATTATTAAAACGAAAAATTATAATTAATATTGTCTTAAATTTTAAAATTAATTTTTTAATAAAGTCAGATTAATAAAAATATATTAAATCACTTCATAAAATTATTTTCATATCATTATGAATTTGTCGTCCCAATAAAGTTTCTATATACTAATATTTATAATTTTTTATTATTCTTTTAATTTATCTATGTATAATAAATTTGATTTATATATATTATTTATTAATATTCAAAATTAAGAAGTAGTATATTTAAATTTAATTAAATAATATATTAAAATATTATAAAAAATATAAATCAAGAATATAATCCAATCCCATTCACAACTAGTATAAGTAAATAATAATATAATTCAATCCGTACATAAAATAAACTCCAACATGGTTACTTGAATTAGGAAAAATGAATTGTGTCACATCAATGCCGTTGAATAAATTAATGTATTAATAATTACACACGTCGTCGTTTTATAAAATTATTCATAGGGAACTAAGTAAAAGCAAATTTTCATGTAAAAATAAATAAATTAATACTAATAAATTACTCGACCGAGCCGAAACAAAGGAGGAGACTTCAGAGTAAAATCATGGAAGAATAAAAAAGACTCGCTCTCGCTGCGAGAATATAGGGAGAACTTTCTTTCACCTTATAAACTAAAATCATAACCAAATTGCTTCATCTCAAAGGAAAAGCAATCCTACCAACCACAAAAATGAGCACTGAAGAACCTAAGAGAAGCATCACCGGAGGTTTGATTGGTAAACCCATCTCAGATGATCGGAAAGTCTCTCCTGCTGCAGCTCCGACCACCAAGAAAATCATCATAAAAAACGCTGACATGAAAGATGACATGCAGAGAGAGGCTGTTGATATTGCTACCGCCGTTAGCTCTCTTTCTGATTATCTCACTAAACTCTCTTTATTTGTTTCCATTTAAATTCTTTGACTGATTTCTATCATTCTCCATTTTTTTTTAAGGTTAATGTTTGATTCGAATAGGTTTTTGATTCAGGCATTTGAGAAGCACAATGTAGAGAAGGATGTAGCAGAGCACATAAAGAAGGAGTTCGACAGGAGGCACGGACCCACTTGGCATTGCATCGTTGGTCGGAATTTTGGTAAATCCATTTCAACCCTCTTTCCTTTTCTGGGGGTTTCTATTTTGTTTTTATGCCCGGATTTGATGCATTTGTTACTATATTTTTTGGGGCTGCTGCGGTGATTTATGCAAAGATTTCTGCTTTTGGTTTCTAATTGTGTTCGCTACTTGCCAGATGAATGATGCTATTATCTAGTTTAACAATGGAATACATAGATCTATGCTTAGATTAGATGTTATTTGCTTATATATGTCTATTGTGGATGCTGCAAATATGTTAATACCATTCACTCTTGCTTGTTTGTTTGGTATAAGCTTTTGGCCTTTGTTTGCGTTTTGCACTTCTTTATTCAACAAAATAAAATCGAAGCTTGCATCTTATTTACATTTTTTACCTTTTCATCTCAGAATGGCAACTCACATTTAGATGGATAAAATCAATTATGGATAATAGGCGGATGGATGACTATTACTTACTAGTTGTCTGAGATAGCTAGATGTTTAGTTCTTTTGCTACTATTTATTTTTTACTCTGAGAGAGCTAAGAGATAGAATATGCTTTAACCCAGACTCAAACCCAATTTTAACTTGGCTCCTTTTAGTAAATGAGTGCAAACATTGTTGAATGCCCCAAATTTGAGACAGCAATTAGCATATTGATACAGGAAGAGTTCTGAGTGTTCCTGTGCTAGGCAATGTAACAAGTTTGATAAATGAATATTGTCTCTTACAAGTGCAAGTACTTCTGTGCTGCCCCCCTAGTAGCTCTGTCATGGGAGGAAGCCATTTTTATTATTATTAGCCATGTTTTGTGCTTGATGAACTAACTCAGTTTAAAATGCAAAAAAGAAGTGAGGTGATTTGTATGTTGCTGAGTGATTGACTCATTTTGGGATACAATGAGCTATGGTTCAGTAAAATCTAGTGAGCGGCTTTTGGCTAAGAACTACAACATGATTAATTTCCTATCACTGCGATGGAACTAAAAGCTCATAAATACAGTTTTTGTCTTACAAATGCAAATGTTGTTGTGCTCTTCATTTGTAGTGATCATTATTAAACAGGTAGCTGCTTGACAAATTAACTAATTTTAAAATGCAAAGTGCACCACTAGGTCATTATCATATATGGGGGATGCAATGAGGTATTGTTCAATAGCTTCTAGAGGACTTATTCAACGATCTTGGTTGTATGTGGGGTTTGAGCAATTTTTGATTAGAAATTATGACATGGTTAATTTCTAATTATGAGTGGGACTGAATCAGTCTAGGTTGACAATAGTAATAGGCAATAACTAGGTTGTTTAGTTGCTTTTATCTTGCTTGCTAACTAGTAACTACTGAATGGTAAATCTTCTAGAATCCTTTTCAAGTAGGGTCTAGTAATTTCAATTCTGATTACAGAAACTTTACTTGATTCTGATTCTTTCCACTAAATTGTTAGTCTTCCTGCATTACTTCATTATATTATAAAACAATCATAGTTAAGCAGGATAGATGTATGATATTTAGTGGGTATCAATAAAGTAAAAGTATGGGCCTGGGTAGGTGAACAATCATACTGGTTTTCCTGCTCTGATATAGCATATTATTTTGTTTTTAACTGCGGAAGGGAATTGTTGACTGGGGAATGGAGTGGGGGGGAGATTTGTCAAGTCATCCTGCAGTTTCAGTCTGAGCTAGGTTATCACCAGAACATTTACTTTCTAGAGTGTTGCACAAGGGTTTTCATTCTGTGTTGCATGATTCTAGCAATCTTCAGTGAGCCTTACCTCTACTATGCAATACTGATATAGCCATTTCAGAATCTGTTCCAATTTAATTAGGCAGGCCATTTCAGAATCTATTCCAAGTTAATTAGGCAGTGGGTTGCCAAGATTATTGAATTCTTGGTCTACTGCTCTATGTTTTGCTATAAGCTCGAAGAGAAGTTATGGATCCTGTATCTGATTAGATCGTTACATGATCTGAATTGCACCATATATATTTCATTGTCTTGTTCATTTGCCATCTTCAAATATTAGCTTATTTGTCTTAGGTTGGTTTAAAATAGAAATTGCTCTTATTTTCTATGCTTATCAATGTTGTTTGGTTATTTCAGGTAAAATGGATTGCAAATTTGTTCTCTTTAAAATTAAATTTCAGCGATTGTTATTTTTTCCTCATTTCTTTCTTTCTGTTATTCACAGGTTCATATGTGACTCATGAGACAAACCACTTTGTTTATTTCTATTTGGACCAGAAAGCAGTTCTGCTATTCAAATCTGGTTGACAATGACAGAAATCACAAAAATGGTGACAGTGAGTTCATTATCATGATACTATATAGTTAGTGCCTGTATGTATAAACAAAATCTACTGGCATGAAAAAACTCTAGCCAGAGATTGCTGTTCCAACTTGTATATCTAAATTTTATTGATGGTTTTGAACTTTGGACATGAATAGGTGTTCTTCAGCCAATTGTTTAGCTTGTTTTTTCGTGTCAATTTTTGCTTCATTTGCTGCTTTTACTTCCCCCAGATTTTGCAGTAAGTATAGTGAGACACTCCCGTGTCACATGAAAACTAGTAAATATGTCTACTATATTTGTCTGTACCGAAAAAAATAAAAGTAATAATAATCAAAAAAAGATACTGCATAGAATATAAATGCTTTTGCGTGCTCTGATCTGCCAGTGGAATGCCTTTTTGTCAAGTGAAGAGTGGAGAAGGATCTTTCATGTATAACAAAAAGAATTTTTTTTCTGAGCAAAACCTTGCAATTGAATCTTGCCCTTGACTGGTAATAGCCGTCCCTCCCTTTTCATCTGTTTCTTATAAATTTATTACTTTTTCTTTTAGCTGAGGACATAAATGGGAAAAGAGAACCCAAATCATCGAAATTCAAAAGCATTCAGTCTACTAAATCAACTTCACCAAAAGATGAAAAGAATATTGCAATAAAATTTCTTCAATAACTGCAAGAAATCCTTTATTTAGGATAAACATTTATCTAAAGAAAAGTAATGTTCATGTATATATATAGATAATTCCATTTCTGAGTCCAATTTCATCCCGTTTCATGTCAATCGCTATCATATAGGTAGAAGAGAGTTGTTGAAATTATTTGATCAGGGGATTTCAAATTCCTAAAAACTGATCTTTGAAGCAATAGAATGACAAATTATGTAATCCATGGTTGAATTTAGCCAAGCACTTGATTTAGCCTATGCTTTTCATAATAACCTATTTTGCGTAACCCCAACAGTCTTAACCTTTGGCGCTTGCGTAATAATTCCACATTCTTCGAATACCTCTAAAATCGCAAGCTAAATGCGTCAATGGATGTTAGAAAGCGATCATATATCTTATTATCTTTGGTACGTATAAAATTCTTAAAACGAAGGATTTCAACTCTATGCATCACTTCATCACTAAGCTAATGCTATTGATTATTGCTTACAACAAATTGAAATTCTAAATGTAATTATAATTGACCCAAATACTATATAATGCACATGGAACATTGGTTTTCTCAATATTACCTAAGGATTCTAATGTCTGTAGCGACTTCGATTTTTACACTGCAAATTAGATTTCCTTACATGTACATATAAGACCTAATAATAATAATTAATATAAAGTTATAGATATCCTCCTCTTACAGTTCGACTCAACTATTTTATTTTATATTTTATTTTTTATTATATATTCATTTTTATACGTCACATTATATATAGAAAAATATTAACCGATAAAATACTTTGAAAAAAAATAATGAAACGTATAAAAACAGATATCAAACAGGAAATGAGACACAGAATGGACAGAAAATTCAAAGTAATCTTTTTATTAATCATGTTTAATTATTGAAGTCGGCATCTAAAAATAATTTTTAAATATATAAATCGAGCATAAATAACTTATCACAAGGAGAGAATTTAATTTTGATTGATATGTAAATTAACCAAAGAATATCCCTAATCAACTTAATATAAAGAAGAAGAAAAAAAAAATCAATTCTAAATGTGTCATTCTACTCTTTATGCCTTATAAAATAAAGGGGAAAGACAGTTAATAAAAAAGAGAAGTATTTGCTGAAAATCTTCTAAATATTTACGAACAAAGCTTAATTACAGTAGTTGAATTTGACAAATTCATTTGGTAACTGGGATAGTATCTGTCGGTGACTTTAATAAGAAAATTTTGGGTACAACTAGCAAAATAATAAATTTGTATCAAATGCAATCTCCACCCCCAAGAATTATGTATAATTCGCTTGATTTATCATTAAAAAAAATATTTTTTAATTAATTTCAATACATTGTAAAAATTAATATTATATAAATATTATTCTAAACAAATATAAATGAATAAAAAATTATTATACATTTTATATAAATAAAAATAAAAATTATTATAATATATTTTAAATCTATCTTTTCATTAATATATTTAATTTTTAATAATATAAAAATTCAGGTTATTTATTATAATATTCAATAAAAAGAAATTACAGGAGAAAATAATAAAAATATATTAAAAATTTTATTTTATTCTACTTATTTTTTTTTATATTGTTATTTTCTATTTATTTTTATTTAATTTGTTCAAATAAATTTATTATATGAAGAAATAAATTATATTTTAAAAAAAAAAAACTAAAACTTTCATATTTAATACTCTATTAATTACCTTATATTTATTTTAAATATTTTATAAAATACTTAAAATTATATAAAAAAATTTAAAAATTATATAAAAAAAAATTAATAGAGAGTAGACAGTTAGGTTCCTGTTTGCCTATCCTCCCACAGCACTAGTGCTGTGGGAGGATAGGCAAACAGGAACCTAACTGTCCCTTTCCTGGGGAAGATTTGTGGATGGTAGCACCGTATAAAGATAAGTAAGTGGCAAACCCTATTTATTCCATATTTTACGTATGCCTATCTCTTTTTCCACTCTTATGGTGATGATACCCTTTTTCTAGGGTTCCAACCCTTTCAAAACTGCATTGCCCCCATTTGAAAAGTATTAGATTCTACAATCCTAATTCCCTCACCTTTTTATTTTATTTTTATTTTTACTCTAATATGCTTTTAATCAACTAATATTTTCTTAGCCCACCTTTCTAATCACAATAATCTTAGAAAAAAATTGCCTTTTTTTTCTTCTTAATATAAATTACTTGTATCAGTAAATTTTTACTTCAACATTATTAAAGTCATTTTCAGAATTATGAAGCATGAATGTATTGAATTATATTTGATGCGTGATAAAATGAATTTATTTATATTAGACTGAAATAGAAAAAGCTCACAAAAAATATATCTCATCTACATACCAAATGAATTTAGCCCTTGAGATTGTTAACCACTCAAGCCTCGATTTTAGTCTATAAGGATTTACGAGCTTCATTGAATATTAGACATACAAATAGTTTGACAATAAAACAATTGGTATTCTCACTCGTAGAGATTCTCCAGCTCAAATATAAGTAACTCGCATGGCACTTCATTGACAAAGATAATGGGCATGACACACTAAAAATTTTACCCCTTCACAACACACAAGTACAAGTATGGGATCAGAAGACTAACACCAAAAAATCAACTTATCCCATAAGTTCAAACACCTTTTTCCTCTTTCATTAGGAGGCTATCACATATCTGCCTATTTTCATTTGTCGCCTAGTAGAGTCAAGATAAAAGGAAAATCACATGCTCATGCATGATCTCTCTCTCACTAAGTTATTTTTTTTCACTAACAAACTCTTTATAAAAAATAGAAAGAGATTGATTATTCTTTTTTCAGATTCTTTTATCTTTAAACCTATTAGCTTAAATATCAGAGGCTCACCATCTGGTCAATTTGGAAAGTCGTTAATTGATTTTTCTCTATCGACAGACTTTATTTCCATATATTCACCCCTCTTTATAAATGAAATGAAATATTTTTCATCTTATCAAAATAGTGTCGTCTGTAAAAATCAGCACACAAAATTTTGTTCCTTTCTTTTCAAGCCAAAAACACTAAATTCAGTCATAAAATCTCACTATATAATCCGTACAACTTTCAAGTTAATGAAAATTTAAAAATCTCAATGTCCAACAAAGATTCAAACTCAATTTCTTCTAAAATCAACAGTGAATCACAAAAATAACACCAAAATTACTATCATCGGGCGAGAAATTGCCTAACCATCATCCACAATGACATGCCCCCAATGCCCACAAATACCTACAGTCGTAGTCAAAATTATCGTTGAAATTCCACAAACTCACCCTTCAAGCTTTTCAAACTCACTAGTTAAACCCCCTAAATTCATATATCCTCTATTTGATTTTTAAAATTCTTTGGCGGGTATTGATCATTATTCCCGAACCACTAATTAGACTATCTTCCAATTTAAAGAACCCTAAAAGTACTACTATGGCTATTCTCTTCCAACTTATTTTCCTTTTCTTTGTTTGGACAAGTGGGAGTGGAAAAATTCTCCCCCTTGTTTTCTGTTATATTCTCAAATCTATTCCCAAAAAATAAAATACTCCTTCTACCTACAAATTATCATCCACCTCTATTTTAGCACAAAAATTAAGATTATTTTACTTAATTTATTTTTTATTTATTTTAAAATAATATAATTAATTATAAATATAACTAAAAACATACTAAAATAAATACAAATAAATTTAATTAAAAATGGACAATTTTTTAAATACCTCAAAAAAAAAAATATGAATAATTATTTATCCTTAATTTCCTCTGTTTATTTTCCTTCCACCTTCATTTTCACTTGTCCAAACATTGTGTAAAATGCTCCACCACAAGAATCCAACATTTTATGTGTGCAACAGGTGACAAATTCAGTATCTCATTTCATATTTCATAATTTTTTTTTTAATACATTATTGTCAAAACAATTTGTTAAAAAAAATATGAAAATAAAAAGATGTATGTAATAAATAATAAGATATTAAATAGGAGAGAGAATTGTATAGTTGGATAATGAAAAACACCAATTACTTGTTACAAGAAAACATCAAGTCTCATAATATCCCAAGATTCAATTTTCTTTTTAAAAAGGAAAAATCATGATAAATGATGAATTACTAATTAAACTATATACTTATATAATTAAGGCCATAACAATATAATATAATCTTCAACCGTCCTATGAATATTGTTTATGGGAAACAAAACCAAAGCAAACCATATAGTAGGCTCCCATAGAATAGATAAGTGGGGTTTGGGGGGTTTAACTTAAAATTTGAATGCACTTTTGGCCTCATACCACGTAGTAGGGGAAAAAAAAGAAAAAAGGATATCAGCGTCATTACAAAAAAACACAAGGGTAAAACTGAAACAAAATTATTAAAAAGCGCAAAAAGAAAAAAAAAAAGTAGTTTCAGTTCCGTCTCTGCCCCTCCCTCCCTCTTAATATGCAAAACCACCCGCTCGATTTCTGGTGCTTTTACGGTGGCGAGAAGAAGAAGAAGAAGAAGAAGAAGAAGGAGAAGGAGAAGGCGAACAAGGAGAAGAAGAAGAAGTTGGTTTCATGGCAGCCAGTGAACAATTTTCTTTCCTCAGAATCTCTTCTTCGTCCATAAAAATCTGCCTACACCTGCACTCCACGCTACAAAAAGCTCTATCTCCTCTGCAAATCAATATATAAACACCCAAATCAATCTTTTTATACATAAAAGAAAAGAAAACTAGTTTTAAATGGGGATAAATCTAGGTATTTTAATTTTGAGTAATATACTTACTTGTACATGTAGATGTCTTTGCCGAGCATGAGTTTTTGTCTACAAAGAAAGCAATGTTCCAGAAAAGTTGGGACTGGAAAAACTGAAGAGTGGGAAGAAAAAGAGGTTGAAGAGGGTTTATTGATAATCATAGTAGCTTTGTTAATAACTTGTGGGGTTTTTCTGTTAACACCGCCCTTCTGCGCCTCCAAAACTATACTTAAACCAACCATCTCTCATTATAAACAAATTTTCTCTTTATATATAGACCTTCCACTATCTCTCTCTCAAAAAGAAACAAGACAAGACTGGGGCGTCTCCACCGCTGCATCGGCGGCGGCGATGGTGGTGGAGGGGTGGCGTTTAAGATTGGAGGTGAAGGAGACGTTTTTCAGGTTGAGAAATTTAAGGGAAATAAATAGAAGAGGAGAGAAATATAGAGAGAGGGATTGGTGGGTCCATTCACAGCAGTACTAAGGACGATTAGGAGCAGCGAACGATTTGACTTCTAGTGCTTCTTAACTGCCACGTATTCCTTTTTATTTTCTTTATTTTCTTTTAACTCTTTTCTTTTTCCTGTTTCTTGTTTTGTTTTCTTCTGTTAATCTTGTACGTTTACAATTCAATATTTTTCTCCCATAGTCGCACTAACCTGGCGCGTTACCAACACGTTTCTTCAATTTTCATTTTTCAGGTTCAAAAAGCAAAATTTTGAGTTTTGACTGTGTTTTAGCAATAAATTTGCATTTGTACTCGTCAAATATCCCTCCGTTGATATATTCATTTTCTTTACTTTACAGCGCTAATTGGATAATTGGTTGGCCAATTAAATATTATTAATTATTGATTATTAATATAAATATCGTTAATTAAAAAAATTTATATTATTTAATTGATCAATTAAAAATTTTGATTGTGATAAAATTTCTTTTCAATCGACAAATCACATAAACAGTTATAAACTGCTTTTAACGATTGACATTTTTACACCAATAACACATTTAGCAATCACTCTATCAAACACTCTTTATATTCATTTGCTTAATTTCTTAATTAAACTAGATATTGGATGTCAAATTTATCTCATATATATATGGAAAATAAAAAGAATTACCATTCAATTTACATTTATAATTCTACTCGTTAACCAAAACTTTTTTTGTTATTTTTTATTTTTTTATAGAATGAAAAGAAAGAAAAATAAACTTACATCAAACACCGTTTAGAATAAAAAATCTCACAGATGTTATGAAACAATGGATTAGAGATTTTATGGAAGCCTCTTCAAAGTAGTGTGTGCCAACATTAAATTTAGAGTTATGGCAAATTAACCAATCTGCATTATAATTAATTTTCCTATAAATATGTCTGATATAGATTTTCCAATATCAAAACCTTTTTTTATTACTACTATTTTAAATTAAAAAAAAATAAATTAGGAAGATTAACAATGGAATTCGAATATTTACTTTTGTAAATTTATCTATTATATTAAAAAATTAATGTGTTTTCAAGCCCTACTTATTACATATATATACAGGGAGATGTTCATAAATGCAGGAACAGACAAAAAAAATTTATATATAAAATATTAAATTTAAGTGTACTAAAAAAAATTTTCTTATAAAAAATTAGGCTTATGTCCACGAAGTGAAATTTTTTATATGAGTTAATGATTTTTTTTTTATTTTTTTGTCACCACATGTTTTCATTTCTGTATAAATGACAGCATTATAATTATTATATAAGTGGAACTATATATATTATTATTTATATTATCTTCAATTTGTGAAGTTTTATATTATAAAACAAATTCATCCATTACTTATCACAATGAATATATTAATAACTTAATATAAGATCATAATACATACACTTTATTGTTTGTTTATATATAAAGTGGCTTTCTATTCAATCTGAACAATGCATGTGGAAATGATCGCAAACTGTCAGCAAAGCAACTAATTATAAATCAAACATTATTTAGGGGATTCAAGATCATGATATATATATATATATATATATAGCTACGCCATCCATTCAAGATCATGAAAGAAAGAAAATTAAGAAAAGGAAAAATGATGAAAAACCTAAAAAGTGACGCCAATACTAGCTTAGAGAAATGCTCCATTCTATCCAATTTTCACTTGCTTTAATTTTATACTCAAAAGTTTGGGTAGTTAATTTTCTTAAAATACACTCTAATCTTGATCATAAGTAGCAGCCAATATTCGCACGCATATATGCTTAACAGTGGAAGGGTCAATGAAATATAATATATTTATCTTCCAAAACAAAACCATTGTTTTGGTTAACCTATCAAAGACTAACACCAGTCTCTTTTAACCCTCTAACTCTATATATATAGATAATAAAAGAAGTGCATGCAATGTAAAGAAAAATAATTAAAACATAAATGACATATGAAGCTTTGCTTTCATTTCATTTTCATGCTTATCAACAAATTTGATAAATGATAAATGTTGTACGCCTATTCCATTGAGAGAGAGCAGAAAAAAGAGGTGAAATTATACATTTCTATTCACAAATT
The DNA here is from genome assembly GCA_948193065.1 of Aleurites moluccanus. Taxonomy (NCBI): domain Eukaryota; kingdom Viridiplantae; phylum Streptophyta; class Magnoliopsida; order Malpighiales; family Euphorbiaceae; genus Aleurites; species Aleurites moluccanus. The sequence goes on from CANXYC011424721.1 coordinate 40,410, forward strand.
AAAAAAGAAGAAGTTATTAATGTTCTATTTAAAATAATTATTCATATTTAATTAATTGTTAATTGTTAGCTAATTATTATTAAATATTTAATAAAATTAATATTAGTTGTTACTGTTAATTAATATATTTAATAATAATAATTAAGAATAAATATTAATAATTTTTAATTAAAATAGTTTGATCTTAATGTTACTATTAGCTAGATTAACATTAAGATAAAAGTAGTTTGATATGCTTGAAAATTATATTTTAGTTACTAAAAATAGGATAGTTCTTGCAAAAAGTTTACTTAGCAACATTCAACAGATAATTTATGATATTTGGAAAAGATATTCACATGAAATGCATTTGAAGAAACTCTTATTCGTATCCCTGTTGTGTATTATAATTATCAATTGCATGTATATCAAATTCAACTATTACCATTTTTACTAGCGGTGTTACAATGTCGTCATGTCTCTCAATAATTGCAAAAGTGAACAAGATAGAAAAAATTAAAACCCATAGAAACAGCCAAGAGAAATTACAAAAGTGTGAAGAGCAGATCAGGAGATAACAGTAACAGATGTTTAATAAATAGAGCAAGTAGATTCTGTTTGATGTACACCAGCTAGTTACCCATTTATAAACTTACACCCCAATAATTAAAACTCTGCAACTAATTAATAGAGAAAGATAAAGAAACAGATCAACACATATAATAATAATTAATTATACAATGTTTTATTATGCAATATTATCATTATCATCATCCAGGTGGTACAAATTAGGAACAGTATCACGAAGGCCTAGCTTAACGGCAAGAGTAAAGTTTATTGAAGAGTAAAGTTTATTAAATTTTTTTTTTTAATATTAATTATCAACATAGCGTGTGATTGCAATCTACGAAACCCTTAAAAAAAAAGAACAGGACTACGTGTCCATGTCTGCAGCCTCTCTGCTCTGCTCTGCAATTCCAACTCTATCTTTGCCCTGATCTCCCTCTTTCTCTGCTCATTTCTTTTTTTTTTCTCTTTTTCTTAAAAAAAATATTATTATTATTTTAAAAGAATTTTAAAAAGATCACAATCAAATATTTTACAGTACGCAAACGCAGAGATTCTTGATAATGAAGCCGGCGCTTCCTAGCACAGGTGGCAAAGGTGCCACCTGTCAGCCGTATTACTCTTCTCATATTAATGTCTATTGGCAGAGCTCTTTTCATTAGGGTCAAAATAATAGTTGTTTTAAAATTTAAAATATTATTTTTAATTATTTATTTTTTATTTATAAATTTCCTTATTTATTTTCGTTAATTGCATATCCTTGTATTTAATCTTTATCCCTAATAATTAATAATAAGAAATTTTAATTTATTATATATATATATATATATATATATATTTTATTCTATATATACTAGTGAAATTTCATAGATTATTGAATTAATGATAATTACCACATGAATTAAAAAAAAATCGTTATGTTATGTAATAAAAAATAAAAATGACATTATCGTTATATTTGTTAAAAAATAAGCAAAAAAAAAAAAAATTATTTAAATAATGATCATTAAAATTATTAAGTAACGGTATAATAAATTTGAGTTTTTTTTTTTATTTCTTTTTTTAAATATATATATGTTGAGTTTTTATTTATAAGATATTATATTTATTAACTATTAGATTTAGTGATTTTTGTCAAAATTTCTCAATAATAATTATTTGAAAAAAAATTATATAATCATTGATTGATATCGTTATATTATAACCGCAATAAATCCATTATTATTACATACAATCATGACCTTAAAATTAATCAAGAATGCGATTTAAATCTATAAGTTAACATCCAAAATATAATTTAGATAATAAGAAATTTTAACTTTTTAGAGGATATATCGAATTAATTTTTTTTTTATTATTAGATATGTGACTTATTAAAATAAATATGATGTCTCGTAAATTTTTTTTTATCTTTTTTCTAATATTAACTAAATCTAACCATGCGAAATCCAAGATAAAATGTAAAATTCTTAGTGCAATTTTTCATAGTGTTATGTACATATATCTTCTAACATTCTTAACCAAGAGAAATGATATAATTAATGCAATGATAGATCATATTTTCCTCTTATAAACATATAAAATGTAAATTATTTTTTTAATAATATAAATTAATATTTTTCATTAAATATTATAAAAATATTCAAATTTTGTTTATTTTTAAAATTATGAACTGCATTCTGGTATTAAATCTGTAAGTTTGCAGATTAATATACTTTATTCTAATCTTATTAATATTAAATTATTTTATTAATACTAACAAAATTAAATGTAATATGATGATGATGACTTGTGCATAATGTATTAGAGGCAAAAAGCATATTGGGGTCCCTGAATTTCATTTAATTTAACTATTAAGTCCTTATAATTTTATTTATTTATATTAAACCCTTCAACTATTATTATATATATATATATATATATATAGATATACACACACACACACACACACACACACAGAGTAAGGACTTATTTAACAATGACTATATTTTCTTTCAATTTCAGGTGTAGGCTTCTATCAATTTACCTTTCCACCAATTTACCTTTCCAAACTTATTATTTTCAACCCAACCTCTCATAACTAGACATAATTCCTCACTTTCTCTTTATTGTCAGGAAATTATGAATTTTAAAGGATTTTTTTTTTTTTTTTTTACTCTCTTGCTTACAAGATTTGGTTTGAAATAATTTTTTTTCTTTAGGGGATGGGAATTTGATAAAGGAGGAGGATGTATCGGAATTGTGGGAAGGATAGGGATAATAATTTTATCCTATCTAATAAATTTTCGATTTGTCCCAATATAAATGGATTGAATTTTATCTGTTTCATTTAATCACAGGACAGATATGAATATTAAAATTATTATTTGTAATGAATTTAGGTCGGGTTCGAATTTAGGGTATAACCGATTCGATTATTATTATTATTATTATTTTTATTAAGAAATCCTAATATTCTCTCAATCTCTTTATTATTTATTTTTAACAGGTAGATTGATGATAAAAATATTAAAAAAAAAATAAACATAAGTTAATCGGATAAATGAATATATCCGTTTATCTGTCTCTCTTTTCTGTCTATCATCTGGATAATGAATTTAAGTGACAGAACGAATTTGAATATAACAATATCAACCCATACCCGCTTTGATAATTTTAGTAATATTAAAAATTTAATTTAGATTTACACTTTCTGGATTTGAGTTTGTCCACATCCTTATTTTATATATTCGGAACCAAAACTCTAAAGTTCATTTGGCATAAGAAATTATTTCTTAAAATTATTATTATTATTTTTTTGCATAAGAAAAATAAAATAAAATGGATTGCCATGATTTCTTAGATTTTTCTATCATCAAAATTCTTGGAAATCATTCAATTTCATTATTGATTTTGTGTGAAGATTGAAAAGGAAAAAAAAAGTTTTTAGACTGCATATTTATTTATTTTATTTATTTTTAGTGATAATCAATTATTAATTATTAAATATTTCAATTAAATTATTATTTTTTTATTCACTCGATTTAATAGTGTGTGATATATATTTTTTTTAATTAATATTAAATAAATTATTAATGTATAAAAAATAATAATCGAAAGATTTAATATAAATCAATAAAATTATAAAGACGATAATTAAATTAGACATAATTCAAAGACTAAAGTACGTTTGGTCTGTATCTATTAATTTCATCTGATTATATATAAAAAACCCTGTTAAGTAAAATCCAAACGGCAACAATGGGTCCATGGCCATCAAGAACCCGCAGGAAAGAGAGCACGTTAAGACAGAGTGAGAGAGAGAGAGAGATAAGGCCACAAGGGCATGACCTCTTTTGTGGGGCCATGCCCTTTTACCACTACAGACCAAATAGTGGGTCCAATACCAAGTCAGTTGGCCCTACTATTTTATACTTTCATGGGTCCCAATTCCATCAGCCATTTTGCTGGAGGATGTGTATCAAAAGAAGTTGCTGGGCCACGTGCTTATGATGAGAATGATAGAAAGTGGGGTCCCCTATTGGCATACAATGGAACAAATAAGGCCCAAATTGAAATTGACATGATACTACTTAATTTTAGGTACAATAATTAGATTAAAGTGCTTTGAATAATTAAGCTTGTCTAATCCAAGTTTAATTATCAAATTTTCATTATTAATCCCAAATAAACCACAACAAGAGAAGAAACAATAAGTCCTTAGTGTGATGGCAACATGACAAAGGACTTTTGTCTAAAGATACTTGCGTTGGAACTAAAAAGCAAGACTTGAGATGGGGAGATTTAGGAACAATTTAACACTAGTGTTGTGATAGGGATGTTTTATTTATTTTTTAAAAAATATTTATTTATATTTAAAAGTGCCTAAATGGAATATATTTTCAGGGTTGAATTTTGTCTAATGGGTATAGATTCCTTCTTGCATGGATGCTTTGTGAATTTTAATGACAAATACCTTTTGTCAATTCAGGGTATGTAGCTTATTTTGAAGATCATTCTTATTTTGAAGATTGACACCTCAAAACGATATCGTTTTGTAAAAGAGTTAAGGAATAAGTAGGGACAAATAGATAAATTATTAATCTCAAATGAATTTTAATTTCATTATTCATCCCCACAAGACTTTTTAATGTATTTATACAGATATTATGTTTTATATTCAACTTAATATTTTTATGTAGTAATTACCACCTTGATTAGTCTAATCCAAAGTTAATGAAGAATTTAAATAGTTGTGACAACATGCAATGTGGACAATCTGTATTTTATTACAAGAAACAGGATATATGTGTACTATGAAATTTTATGATATTAGTTGGCCCTATATGTTTCTTTTAATGATTCATTAATTCCCTCAAATTTCAAGTTTTATGATATTTCCATCTCAAAAAAGATTTTCCATGATTTTTATATTGAATCTTTCCCAGTACATTTCTTATCTTGCACTGTTGCAAAAATATCTTGTAAAAGATATTTTCTTGCACCAAAGATTAAAGCATCTGTCTATATTTAAAAAATATCAAATTTTATATAATTGAATTCAATCTATTTTCTAATTTTTTTCCAATTTTTTTAAATTATATATTTTATGAATGACATTCGAATTATCATATCTATTTAGTGACAGAGGTAAGTGTAGTTCAAATGATCTTAATTATCTTAATAAAAAAATAATAATGAATTTATAAAAAAAATTTATCTAATCCATTCAAATTTAGCATTTTTTCTCAAAAAATATTCTATAACCACTAAATCCAACTTATAATATAAAAAAAAAAAAATTCAACCAACTCAAGATTAATTTTATAATTTTATTCCTATGTCTATTCTTAAAATAGTCTCACCAACCAATCATTAGATAAAGACATCGATTAATTTGTTTTATAAATTAAGGATTGTGGATATGTCTAACTTCTACATAATCATTGCACATGTTAAAATATATCAAAGTGTTAAAATATGAACTAATAGTAGCTGGTGGATCTTTATTGTCTCGCAATATCATAACCTTTCTTTCATCGACCGTCTACTTTAAGTTGGGTCCATAAACTAAGTTTCAACTGTAGCCCAACTTGGATGAAAGTTAAAGTATAGCCCATTCGTGGCCTAACTTTTATTTAGTTAATGGGGCAAAAGAATTGGGCTTGGATCTATTTCAGAATTAGGATATCTTTCAAGCAAAACCCACGTTAAAACAACAACAAAATTTCTTCAAGACTTGAAAAAAAAAAATCTGAATTTTCTGTCTTACGAATCTCATATTTTTTTTTTATATATCATATTATTTATAAAAAATATATACTATTATATCAAAACATAATTTTCATGTTTTAGTTATATTATTAGATTTATTTTATTTAATTTAATTAAAGATAACTCATTCGAAATGAGTTTATAGAGAGTGTTTGGATAAGAAGCTAAACGTTAGAAGCTGTGTTTTAGGAGGAAGTTAAGGAGTTTTGTAATTTTTAAAGTGTTTGGATAAAAAAAGAAAATTATATTATTTTTAATATTTAACACAAATTTTAAAAATTGGGGGAGAAGTTTTATGATTAACGCTCGTTTTTAACAAAACTGATTATTTTAACCAAACGTTAGTTTTTATCCAAACACCTCCATAATAAATTTTTAAATTAAAAATTAATTGTGAGCCTACGCAAGTCATTTATTTATTTAATTTATTTTTTTAAATATTTTTTTTATTATTTTATTTAAATAGTACTTTTAATAATTTTAATTATTAATATAAAGAAAATATATAGACAAAATTTATTACATATGGATCAATTAAAAAATAATAAAAATACAATGGAATAACTTCATGTAATTTAGTTTTCGAGATAATTAGTTGATACATTAATTAAACATATTTGACTTTTATTATATTAATTTGAATACTTAACTAATTTCTAATTATTATCTACGTTTCAAACACATTATATTGATATTAAATTCACTTTCATAATTTCATTATAATATTAGGGTTAGGGGTTGACGATATATCTATATTATTATTATCTATGGGCTATCTTGAAAGGTAATCTGCTTGTCCAGTTTCAAATGCATTGTTTTTTCTTTTTGACCTTTTTGCACATCAAATATATTTCTTCTCAATCTTTTCAAATGTCACTTAAGAGACATATTGAGAATCCAACACCCAAAAATTATGAATAATAAAAAGAATAAAGAAGATTGAGACTTGAAACTTGCCGACGCAAATAACCTATCGCATGCCAAACCTTATATTTTCGCTTCATGTAAAGTATATATAAATAACCTTGATTCAAATGATGTTTCCTTTAAATAACTCGAATGTAAATTAGTCAATTTTTTTTTTTTAAGAATTAGATTTTTTATTTTTATTTTTAATGGATAATATATTTTTTTAAAATTTTAAATTAATATTAAATTAAAAAATAAAGTTATTTATAAAATCAAATCAAATATATTTAATTATAATAATGATAAAAAATAATATATATATATATATATATATATATATATATTTGATTCAATTTAAAATTAAAAAAAATATATAAATTACAAATCAAATCGAATTTTTGATTTACTTTATTTTTTAAAATCAAACTAAACAAAATAAATTGTAAAACTATTGGTTTCAATTTGATTTAATTAATTTGATTTGATTTGATCGGTTTGGCTTTCTTTCCTACTCCGTAGTCATCATATATATATATGAGATAAATTATATTAATATGTTAAGATAATTACAGCTATAGCTTAAGCCTCATAGAAGATGACCTACAAAATGATCTAAAGAATATCAAAATTTAAGAAAAAACCTAAACTAATGACGTTTTAATCAATTAATGTTTTTTTTTTTCTTTTTTGCATATTAGGAAAGAAAAGCTATTATTAATGAGTTTTGAATCCTAACCCTTGCTTTGAGATAATTTAACTTGATCATTATTTGTACTAATGAAATTTAAGTAAAATCAATTAGCAAAAGGGAACCAACGATATGATCCGCACCCAGGTGAAGAAAGAAAACTAAGAGTTGAGTATGTGTTTTTAACAACCTACCAGTTATAATTAATGTTTATTTAATTATTGATAAATTTGACTCTGACTGATATTCGAAGTTGAGGATTTTCAGTTCTAGACTTAGTTATAATTAAGGTTTATATTTTAAAACTTAGGTGTTATTTAGACTATTACTATCTTTATGTGATGCGTATAATAATCTAGCTCAATGTGCTATAGAGACTTGCATTTCAGTGTGCTAGCTATATGTAATATTCAAGGGTCCTGTTAAGAACCATATATATTTTCAAATAGAATCTGAAGATTATTGCATGAATATAAACTATTATACTTAAAAAATTCTTTAAAGATTTCCAATTTATGTAGTAATCATTGCATACAGATAATTATATGCATAAATAGGCACATGAGTACATATATATATATTTTAGCTTGAAAATAAAATATCTTTTTGATTTGTTTTTATTTTACATTGATGAACTTGTTATTCAGTACCACAACAGTCGCTTATAGAGTTTAAAATTTTGAGTTTACGCTCTAATTGAACCATAAGTATCCAAAAAATAATTTTAAATGATGAATTTTTAAAATTTAAATTCTATAGATATTGCAACGAAATAAATATTCAATCATTGGACTAGTGATTGAAGAACATTTCTTTTACAATTTAGTTGTCCTTCTCAAGGGTCATGTTCAATACGTCATGATCGCAGTAAGGTAAATCAGATCGAGAAATATTGGTGGACCATCTGCTACAATGGAGGAAACACCATCACGTTATCTTCTTGATATGACAGTGTTTTATTCCTAAATTCCTAGTAAGCACATACAGTATTTGCTAGGCCGGCGAGTGTGAACATGCTTCTGGTTATTTCGATAACAACATCTTCAGTATCCATGTTTCTGTTCATCCCCCAGTCCACCTTATACACAATCTTTCTCTTTCTTTTTTATTTTTATTCAAAATTTAACTCTTACCTTTTGTCGATTTTTCTTTACACTATTAAATATTTGAATTTATAACCTCTCAATTTTAAAAATGATTCCAAGATCAATAACAAAAATTTATTAGTGTGCTATACAAATAAATAATAATATATAGCACATAGAATAACATAGAAGAAAGGAATAATAATTATATATCCCTTTTGTTTCAAAGTTTTGACTAATTTGCTTTAATCTTTTAATTAATTAAAGATTGTTCGGTTTAATCCGACATATCCTATTCCAACTATTTCTAAGAAGTCAAAGTAATTATACTCTACTTCCTTTTTCAAGTCTATGTTTTCAATTTAATCATACATGCCAGTAAATAATTAATCTTTTTCTTTGTTAATTATTGAAGTAACTTATATCTTTTTTTTTTTTGTTAATTAATCTTATTTCAATGGATTGATGTATACGCTAAGTGTAAGTATAAGAGTTATTCTTTGTTATGAGAAAATTTAAATTAAAGCATACACTTTAATTTAAACAATATATATTATTACATTTTACTGTTAAATTAAGAGATTATCAATCAATGCTAGCATGCTGCTTCTATTGGTTGTGTATGTGTGTCTATATATATAATAAGATAATGATGAAGATAGCTTGGTAATTGGTATATGGGTAGCTACCCAACTGCCATCTTCAATAATATTGCAGAAAAACACAAGAAATAAAAGGTGTGGTTGATGGGGGTGGAGGGAGCACAAACTGGTTCTTCTTTTACGATTTGGACCACCAAAAATGGTTCTTCTTCTGCTGAAACAAATGCTTTACTATTGTAGCACAGTCTTAGGGCCAGATATAATATATTTAATAATATAATGTTTTCAAGTTTTTATATATCAACATTATTTTTTTGAGCTGGTTAATTTTGTCCGGCCGGGCGGACACATCTTTTTTTTTAAATAATAAAGGGATAAATTTATTATTAAATATTTAAAAGAAATAACGTAATATATTTTTTTTGAATAATAGACTTAAAATCGATTACTCCCTTTCAAATATTAAAAAGAAAAAGGACACATCTTAAAACTTATATCTATATATAATTCATTATTTCATGCCATAAAGAAAAGAATGTGGACTGTATTTGTCATCATCAGCTGAAATATTGGACCAAAGAAATATATACACGGAGATCTATTATATGTATTAATTGAATAATCTCCATTGTTAGACAAAGGAACTGCACGCTTTCGGAAAAAATTCAACATGACTTGGACATGCCTCTAAACTTTTGTAATCTAAGTTAAAAAACATTAATAAAACATTACTGATAATAAATTTGAGTTGAAAATAACATATTATTATAATATATAAATAAAAAATCATATGAAATTAAAGAAGATAATTGTTGATTTCATTCATATTGATCATAATACAATAAGTGATATATATATGCACAGTTTATACAGATATCTATCTACAAGATTAGCTTTAAAAATACAAGTTAAAGTAGGACTCTTTATCTTTATCATTATCAGAGACAGCATAGTACTGTGACATGACGAGGGACAAAATGAATGAATACTGCGTTGAGGAATATGCTTCATAGAGATTAAATTCCACTTTCAATTGTAAAACAACTTTGAGAGTTTAGAGAGTGGAGTGATGTGTTCAATCGAGTGCTTCTTGTTGATAGAGATAATGAAATACTACCTAAATGCATGTGGTTGCAAACATGTGTAATGCACATGCTCTCTCTTTCTCTCCTACACAAGCCATGACCATGGCTGTCCACAAATGCACATGCTTGTTTGCTTGTGTAAATGTGTTAAATTTTTAGCAAAAGGACTTCACGTTTCATTTTGATGCCTATCGGACCATCCATCCATATGGTTTGGTAAACTATTCTTTATTTATATCATGTATGTATAAATTCGAAATTTAAATAATAAAAAGTAAAAAACTACTCTGTCCAAATCTCAAACTAAAGTATAAAAATTGAATGATTCTGTATGTGTTATTATCCCATTAGTTTATGTAGGTAAAATGTTCCTTCAAAATTCGAGCTTTTTCAATGCTGTTAAAATTATTGACTAATTTCCAGCTTTAATTTCCTAATATTCTCGAGTCTTTTTTCATGCTCTTAAAATTATTAGTGAAGAATTTAGAACTTCCCAACTTTAATTTCCTAATATTAGAATGACAAGCATAGCGTATAATTATCCAAGGAATGGTTGCTTTCGATGGAGTGTAGACAAATTAACTGAGTCTTATAATATTGACTTTATTTTGCACTATATTGACACATTATATCACAGGATTACATCAACCACATTTTAAGGTAGAAAACCCCATAAATGTCATAAAGCAACAAATTAGAGAGCCTTTGATGAGCTTCTTCAAAATAATGAGTGCCTGCAAAACTAGCTAAATAATCAGCGCTAAAATTGACTTCCTTATAAATATGCTTGATATAAACTTGCCAATGCTGGAGAACCATCTCATATTATTTGATCATCTTACAGGTCTAAAACTTACTTATTTTGAGGCCCATATCCATTTAATAAGAGATCCAACACAATCATCTTCATCAAACTCTCTGATCGATAAGCACATCACGTAATTGATGCTTTCAGTTTAATCTAAGAAAGGAGCGATCAAGAGATGTTGTAAAGACATCATTAATTAATGTGATAAAGACAACATTCTTTGGTTATCTTGAATGTTCCCCTCCTGGTCTCGTGTCATCTTTGATCCCAGTGCTTATGTTGTTGGTCTCGTCCATATATATATATATATGTTTGTTATTGATGGTTAATCATACTGAAAGGAACAAGTGATGGATCCAACAATTATTATAGATAATTTACTTTGTTTGTATGAGATTATTAAAGTATCTGAAAATCAATAATGTTTATTTCCCCAAATATCTTAAATATGCAATATATATATATTTTGGTAAATTCAAATATGGAATTTTTTAGTGGTTAATGGCTAGAAATTGACATTTATAGAGTAGCTGTTTGATGCAATTTCAGTATTATTATTATTACTTTTTTTGGTAAAATAAAGTGTGGGGAGAGGAAAAAGAATCCAAGTATTGGGTCATCAAAGTAAACATATAATTATTTTTCACAATCTAAGGTTTGAACTTTTGAATAGACTATAAATATAGAAATCATAATAACAGAAGAGACAAAAATTAGAAAAGACAACGCAAAAGGGAGGAAAATGTATAATAATAATAATAATAATAATAATAAAGTGCAGTTTGAATTTTTGTCATGTTAATGGCCGTACTTTTTGTATATATGAGACTGCTTTAATTTCCATATATAAAAATAATATCTCTCTCATTCTATTTTTTTTTTCTTTTATAAAAAGAAAAAAGAAAATAGATAAAAAGATTAAAAAAAACCCTACTTGTAGCGCATGGCTTTGATAAACCCTACCCCTTCTTCTTCTTTTCCTTCACATTTCACTGTTTGGTATAATGCGTCACTTTTTGCCACCAAGTCTTTGGCCTTCAAAGACTCTCTTTCCCAATCTGTCTTATATACCACTGTTAATATTGATACTACGCATGCAATTTGTGCCGCTAAAAGTCCATAACACAGACCCACAAACCCTAGTTTCCAAACAAAGCCTAATACTATGGCCACTGGTGCTCCCACCAAGTAAAATGAGTAAAAGTTTATCCCTGCCCCAATTCCAGGCCTAGCACTTCCTCTTAAAATCCCACAACTTGTGGTTTGTGGACAATTTGCTAGCTCACATAATCCAATTATCGGTAGTACTATCATACTTAATTCAAGCACTTCCTTATCTTCTGTAAATACTCTTCCCCATTCTTCTCTTCCTACTGTTGTCAATACCAATCCAAATGATGAACTTAGTAGCGCTAGTCCTATTGCTACTGCGGTTGCCAAACGTGCTTTTCCTGGTCTTCCTGCTCCTAGCTCGTTACCCACTCGAGTCGAGACTGATGCACTAAGTGCTGTAGGCAATGTGTACATAAGTGATGTTGTCTGAATTACTATTGCTGATGTAGCCAACGCCACGCGAGGTTTCGATAAGTATCCAGCTACAATTGTCATGAATTCATACCACCACCACTCTAAACAAACACCTAAACAACTCGGTATAGCCAGTCGTAGCAAAATCCCCCATTCTTCTCCCAGTGAACGAGTTGCTGAAGATGGTAGTGGCGTATATAAAGGTTCGTCGTTTTCAGGAACACCAGTAGAAAAATAGTACATGTAACATAAAAGAAATATGAGAGTGTTAAAATTGGAAATGAAAGTGGAAATTGCAATTCCAGCAACTCCAAGATGAAGGGTGAAGGCTAGAAATATAGTGATGGGGATATGTAGAATAATAGAGATTAAAGTGCACCACATTAATGGCCATGTGGTGCCTTTACTACGTAAATATATACGTAGAGGATGAAGGAGGCTATTAGC
>CANXYC011424952.1:0-10533 GCA_948193065.1 Aleurites moluccanus
CTAGGAAAATTAGGCATTTCTATCAATTTGCATCAATTGATGCAATCTAACACCATACCCATCAAATTCAACTCCTAAATCATCTAAATGAATAATAAAATCAAACAAACTAATTCTTTGCCTTGGATGGGTGAAGTGGCCGAAATCTATAAGCCTTCAATCCTTGGTTTCCTTTAGCTTTCCAAGCAAACTAATGAAAGGAAATGATAAAACAATAGTCAAACTCAACTTTTCTATGAATTTATCTTAAGAAATTTGATGAGAAATGAAAAAGAGATGAAGAAAGAAGGTGGGAAAGTGGTTCGGCAATGAAGAATGAAAAAGAAGAAGATGCAAAATTTTCTAAGTGTTGGAATATATAGAAAAAATCAATTTGACAAATTACAACTTAATCCCCGAACTTCCATATATTACACTTTGGTCCAAATTCTTTTGTAATTTTATTTTGTTAATTCTGTCAAGATTTGAAATTCAAAGTGGAGAGTTAATAAGCTTATTTTAATTTATACTTATTTATAAAATTGGTTTCAGAGTCATTTTGTAACTCCGACGGACCAATTTTTACTATTCACCTTAAAGTTCCTTATATTTACGATTTTGCCATTGGTTATGATTTTCACTTCTTTCTTTTTACCAAAATTACACATGCATTATGGTGATCTTTTACCTCTAGGTCAACTTCAAAGATTCTTTTGTTGACCGGACTACTAATTTCTCGGCAGTGTTTCCAATATCATTGCTTTCCGAAAAAGTAACTAGTTCGCTTTCTAACTGTGTCTCTAAAATTATTTCCCATTATTTCAAGACCTTTGAACCCCATACTGAGAACTAATTCATGCATATATGTTAGAACTTTCTTGGGTATTATATTCTACCCCCTACAAGTAAATTCATCCTTGAATTTAAATAAATTACATACCTCACTACTAGAACAAGAATGAATATCTGCTCCTCATCTCCTGCTCACTCTCCCAAGTGCACTCTTCCATGGACTGATTCCTCCAAAGCATTTTAATCATTGGGATCTCCTTATTCCGTAACTGTCTGACTTGTTGATCAATGATCTCCACTGGAAGCTGCTCATAAGACAAGTCATCACTGAGATCCACATCCTGAACCTCCAATATGTGAGATGGATTACATACATACTTCCACAGCATAGAGATATGAAAAACCGGATATACGTGGCTCAAACTAGGTGGAAGAGCCAATTTGTAGGCCACATTACCTATCTTCTCAAGAATCTCAAATGGTCTTATAAACCTTGGTGATAACTTTTCCCTCTTCCCAAATCTCATAATACCCCTCATCGGTGAGACCTTAAGGAAGACATTATCACCAACTGCAAAATGTACATCCTTCCTCTTCGGATCAGCATAACTCTTCTACCTGCTGAAGGCAGTCCTCATCCGATCCCTAATCATAGGCACCTTTTCTATAGTCTCCCTGATCAATTCTGGCCCCTCAAGCTGCTTCTCTCCTGGCTCCACCCAACACACTGAAGATCTACATTTTCTACCATATAGTGCTTCAAATGGATCCATACCAATAGAAGAGTGGTTGCTGTTGTTATAGGAGAACTCTATCAATGGCAGATAATAATCCCAGTTATCTTTGAAATCCAGAACACATAACCGAAGCATATCCTCCAAAGTCTGGATTGTCCTCTCCGACTGCCTATCAGTCTGCGGATGGAAAGCAGTACTGAACCGTAAATGGGTACCCATGGCCTCCTGAAATTTCTACCAAAATCGAGAAGTCAACTGTGTACTCCTGTCCAAAATAATCATCAAATGAACTCCATGAAATTGCACAATCTTATCCATATACAATTGTGGTACTGAGCTGTCGTGTAGCTGGTTTTAACTTCCAGAAAATGAGCAAACTTCGTCAGACGGTCTACAATCACCCATATAGAGTCATAACCCCTGGTAGTCCTCGGTAGACCCATTACAAAATCTATAGTAACCTGCTCCCATTTCCACTCTGGCAACTCAATCTCCTGAAGCAACCCTGATGGGTTTTGATGCTTAAACTTAACCTGCTGACAGGCTAAGCATTTAGATACAAACTGAGCTACATCTCTTTTCATCCCAGGCCACCAATATACATCTCTCAGATCATGGCATATCTTGGTAATCCATGAATGTACACTGTATGCTGAATAGTGAGCCTCTCTCATAATCCGATCCCATAGCCCATCAAAATCTGGTACACATATGCGTTTCCCACATCTCAGTACCCCATCATCTACTGTAAACTCTGCCATCTTCCCATTCTGTACCTCTCACTTGAGCTTCAATAGATAAGGATCCCTATCCTGAGCCACTTTTGTATCATCATGCAACAGTGACTTCACCCGAAATTGGGCTATCAGAGCCTGGTTTCGATCTTGGGATCCCAACTCCAACTCCACTCCCAAATCTGCCAACTCTCTCATCTCTCGGATCAATAGCCTCCTGCCAATCATAACATGAGCTAGACTTCCCATCAATTTCCTGCTTAATGCATCAGCCACTACATTGGCCTTACCCGGGTGGTAAAGGATCTCACAGTCATTATCCTTAAGTAGCTTCACCCATCTACGCTGCAGAAGATTCAGATCCTTCTGTTGAAATATATATTGTAGAATCTTATGATCAGTATATATCTCACATTTCGATCCATACAAGTAATATCTCTAAATCTTCAATGCAAATATAACCGCTGCCATCTCCAAATCATGTGTCGGATAATTTGCTTCATGCTTATTTAAGTGACGAGAAGCATAAGCAATTACCCTATCAATCTACATTAGCACACAACCCAAACCAATCTGAGAAGCATCACAATATACAGTGAATTTCTCCCCCTCTACTGGTAAGGCCAACACTGGAGCACTGGTGAGGCAATATTTCAAAGTTTGAAAGCTACAATCATACTTATCAGTCCATACATAACGCTCGTGTTTTCTCATCAATCTAGTTAATAGAGTTGCAATCCTGGAGAAATCCTTCACAAACCTCCTGTAATATCCATCCATATCCAGAAAACTGCGAACCTTCGAAACACTGGTAGGCTGAGGCCAATTAGCAACCGCTTCTATCTTCTGAGGATCCACCTTAATCCTGTCCTTACATATCACATGACCAAGGAAACACACATCGATTAGCCAGAACTAGCAATTATATAACTTAGCATACAACCAGTTCTCCCAAAGTGTCTGCAACACAATCCTCAGATGCTCCACATGTTCCTCCTCACTCCTAGAATAAATAAGTATGTCATCAATGAATACAATAACAAACTTATCCAAAAAATGACCTGAACACCCTGTTCATCATATCCATAAAAGCAGCAGGTGCATTGGGTAACCCGAATGGCAACACTAAAAACTCATAATGCCCATATCGGGTCTTGAAAGCAGTTTTAGGTATATCACCCTTCTTAATCTTCAACTGGTGATACCCAAACCTCAGATCAATCTTTGAAAAATGGTTGGCACCCTGCAGCTGATCAAACAAGTCATCTATCCGAGGCAATGGATACTTGTTCTTCATTGTCACCTTATTCAGCTGCCTATATACACATCCTTAAAGAGCCATCTTTCTTCCTTACAAATAGTATCGGTGCACCCAAAGGAGAACTACTCAGTCTGATGAACCCTCTATCCAATAGCTCCTGTAACTGCACCTTTAATTCCTTCAGTTCAGCTGAAGCCATTCTGTATGGAGGAATAAATATAGGGTCAGTGCCTGCATGCACCTCAATCTCAAACTCAATCTCCCTATCAGGGACAATCCTAGCAACTCCTCAGGAAACACATTAGGAAACTCCTGAACTACCGGTATCTGATCAAGCTGTACATAAAACTTTTGCACATCTATCACGTGAGCCAAATAAATTGAACAACCTTTCCCAATTATCCTTCTAGCCTGGATAGCAGAAACCAGATTAACCCGGAACTCCCGAATATCACCCTGAAACTCAAACTCTAGCTGCTCCACAGGTTGAAATCTAACCCTCTACCGATAACAATCTATAACTGCTCGGTGCCTCGTAAGCCAATCCATACCTAAAATAACATCTAGCTCTAACACAGGCAACTTAATCAAATCAGCACGCAAGATGTTGTCATCAATCTCAATCACATAGTCAGGATAATAATAATCCATATCAACACTATTACCCATAGGAGTAGCAATCATCAAAGGCACATCTAACAATCTCGTTTGCTTATTCAATTTAGGTGCAAAGTGTGGTGACACAAAAGAGTGAGTAGCACCAGAATGGAATAAGGCATCTGCAATCTCATTCTGAATCAGAATAGTACCTATGACTACATTATCTGATCTCTGGGCCTCTTGGGTGTTGACTGCAAATACTCTGCCCTGACCCCTACCAGCTGGAGCCTGACTACCACTGGGAGCCTATCCTCTATTGCCTCTGCCTCTGCCTGAAGCCTCTCTGCCCATGTTTTGACTTGCCTGTACCACTAGCTAAGAAATAGTAACAGATGACTGCTGATCAACCCTTAATAGACACTTGTTAGCATAATGGCCTTACTGGCCACACCTCAAACAAGCATCAGTCTATCTCCAACACTCCCCTCTATGTCTTTGACCATAAAACCCACAACTAGGAATGTTGGGTGTCTACATAGCTGGTCTCAAAGAACCCTGAGAATATACAGGTGCTGACTGAACCACTGGTGGTCTCCTACTCTGTATCCTCCTCCTCTGACTACTAGCTGTGGATCTCTAATCAAAATGAGGCACTAGCTCTGTCTGCCTAGGATGAGAGCTGCTCTTCCCCTCATAACTTGGGATCCTGGACCCCCCTTTCCTCTTCTGGTCCCTCTTAGCTCTCTCAGTCTTGTACTTCTCTTCTATCTGTGTAGCCTTATCAATCACTGTCGTCAGAGAAGTAAACTCTGTAGCTAGTAAAGCATTATGTAGTGCAACATAAAGACCCCTCCGAAACCTACTGATCAAATCAGCCTTTGTAGGAACAATATGAGTAGCATATCTACTCAACCTGATGAACTCCTCTATATACTCCTCAACAGATCTGTGCTCAAATCTAATCAGGTTACAGGTCTTTACGCCCTCAGTAATGAACTCACCAATAAGACCCTGCCGAAACTCAGGCCATGAGGGTGGATGCTCACCATAAAGCCTGAGCTCCATCCTCCTAGAAAACCAGGTCCATGCCTTACCCTTCAGTAACAGCCCAACTAGCTCCACTGCTCTCAACTCTGAACATGGTAGTCTCCTCACTACCTTCTCTACCTCCTCCAAGAAATCCATAGGGTCAATACCTCTGTCTCCCCTGAACTCTAGTAAGTTTAGTTTCATAAAGCTAAGCATCGATACACCACCCTCCTCTATCACTCTACGACCTCCCAATACAGCAGGTTCCCTTTGAATCCCTACTGGCTGCATAGGTGCCAGTACCACTGGAACTGCCTCTAGTACCATAAGTGGAGGCACTATTGCTGGAGCTGGTGGTAGAGGTATATGCTGATGCTTCTGTCTTAAATAAGCCATCTCTCTCCATAACTCCATCAATCCCCTTATCATTTTCACTCTCCAGGGGTCATCGCCCCTCTCTGAATCCTCTGAAGTCCGTCGGGATCTAAACAGACCCTCTAATACTGCAAACTCCCTCACCAATGACTCATTGGAGGCTACCTATGCCTCCCTGGTATCTCTGTCCCAATCGTCGGACATCTTTATAATCTGTCGGGAAAAATGAAAATATACTCAGAATATGACAAAAATGCAAAATAATAACATATAACAGACGATAACAGCAAAAGAAGTCAAAGAAAATCCTATGCTCCATGGTATATTTAATTCTACCTCATTCTATACTTAGTCATTATTCCTTTATAATTCAGTCACTATTCATCTATAACCTAAATTCCATTGTCTGTAATCTAGAGCTTTAAGACCACCTCTGTCATGACCCATTTCCGGATCGCGACGGTCTTAAGGCATAGGAGATGCCAATGGCGACCGACACCCGTAGAACCCAGTATCACATGCACAATCTATAAACCACAATATATATCTATTTTAGTTATTTACCATTCATTCTATTATTCTGTAATTTACTGCTATTGGTTGTAACAATCCATATATCATATCATATAATCATCATATAACTCATAATATCATCATAAACATATATACATGTTCATTTCCTAGCTAACCCATACATACCCCATGGAGCAGCTAGATTATGAACATCAAAATAAAATACAAAATTAGAATCTATACATCAGTACTGCTGGTATAAATTCTCGGATGATAAATGACAGGATTCTGCTATCCACTCTTCTCCTGAAAGGGGTAAACAAGAAAAAGTAAGTATATAAGATACTTAGTGAATCTATATGCATTATCAAATAAACAGTTGGTAACAATGGAGCAATTGTGCCAAAAGGACAGATAACAGTATACATAATCAATAATAGGTCACAATATAGCCAAAGAATAAAGTATAAGCTCGATATCATATAGAAAGACAGATCAAGGGATGGACTATATGAAATATTATAATCTCCAGTAATCAGTATGGACCATATGTGAACATATAGTCTCCAGTAGTATATAATATCAATGAGCATAAGACTGATCAGGTCTCATGGCCAGGACCATAACCCCTCCTAGCTAGGGTACCAATAATATAATGTACACATCGCAGACAGTATTTCCCAACTACCCTGTCAGATTGGTAGCTCTGTCAAGCCACATTAGGATCAATATAAGGAAACATCATATCAATGGATACCATTATACAACAATGGCATCATCCATATCAATAAGCTCAATATTAATCAATCAATTATCAATAAGTTGCATGGCATTGTAATAGGTGACATACGAATAATTATATATGGTTTGGTATTCAACAAAGATATGGAACTAAAGTTGGCTGGGCAAGGAAAACGGTAGGCCAATTGGCATGCCAACGTCGCTGGCGACAATGGCATTCAAATGGTAGGCCTATGGAATGCAAACAATAGGCCAAAGACAAAATGAACTAGGCATTTTATCAAACACTTGGTGGGCATAAAATGGCAAGCCAACAGGTTAGGTTAGGGTGCAAAATTGACTTGCCCAACTCAACCAACAACAAGACACATTTGCAATTATACAATAGGCATCAAAGAAACAATATTAAACAACATCAAATGGGATCAAATTGGCTATAAAAATCAAGGCAAAAATCAAACAACATAAGGCAATGTGAATAGTAATTGAGGTTTGGCCAAAGTAGCACTTTCATACAAGGTTTCAATTTTCAATTTCAACATAAGAGGCATGTTAAAGGATGCATATAAGACTCACCTAAGCTTTCAATTCCACCCAATTTCACCGAATGAGCTAATAGGTACGCCTTTATCAAAACTTGAATTCTACACCAATCCAATCATTAATTAGTTACCTATTAACGTCCAATTAATATATTCTAACATCAATTAACATAATCTAATACTAAATCATTAAACCCTTTCTTACAACTTCAATTTAGCTAGGAAAATTAGGTATTTCTATCAATTTGCATCAATTGATACAATCTAACACCATACCCATCAAATTCAACTCCTAAATCATCTAAATGAACAATAAAATCAAACAAACTAATTCTTTCCCTTGGATGGGTGAAGTAGCCAAAATCTATAAGCCTTCAATCCTTGGTTTTCTTTAGCTTTTCAAGCAAACTAATGGAAGGAAATGATAAAACAATAGTCAAACTCAACTTTTCTATGAATTTATCTTAAGAAATTTGATGAGAAATGAAGAAGAGATGAAGAAAGAAGGTGAAAAAGTGGTTCGGCAATGAAGAATGAAGAAGAAGAAGATGCAAAATTTTCTAAGTGTTGTAATATGTAGAAAAAATCAATTTGGTAAATTACAACTTAATCCTCAAACTTTCATGTATTACACTTTGATCCAAATTCTTCTGTAATTTATTCTGTCAGGATTTAGAATTCAAAGTGGGAAGTCAATAACTTATTTTAATTTATACTTATTTATAAAATTGGTTTCAGAGTCATTCTGTAACTCCGACGGACCAATTTTCATTATTCACCTTAGAGTTCATTATATTTACGATTTGACCATTGGTTACTTTTTCAGTGTTCCTAAATGATTTTTACTTCTTTCTTTTTACCAAAATTACACATGTATTATGGTGATCTTTTACCCCCAAGTCAATTTCAGAAATTCTTCTGTTGATCGAACTGCTAATTTCTCGAACACTGCCGCTTTCCGGAAAAATAACTAGTTCGCTTTGTAACTGTGTCTCTAAAATTATTTCCCATCATTTCAAGACTTTTGAACCCCATACTGAGAACTAATTCATGCATATATGTTAGAACTTTCAGGGTATTACATTATCAAAGGCTCGTTCATGATCTTGATTGAAGGAAAAAAATAACCAAGTCATTCTTATACATTAAGTGATTACATTAAGGAGGTTATCAAGTAAAAATTTCATATCATGAAGAACGTATATGAATATTTAACAATTCATCTCATAAGGAGAAAGCATATATTTATGTAATTCATAACTTACCTCTTAGCAAAACTTTTCACAATTAAACTCAACACTTAATTAAATGAAAATCCTCATCAATTCCTTGAATTGTCCAAGTCTAATCAAAATTCTCAAATTCTATAAATTAGTGTTTCCTCAATTTATAATACATAATATGGTTCATTATAATTTTAACCATCTAGAGTCTCTATTATTGTTTCCTAACCTCAATTTAATTCATCTCTTAAATAAAATTAGAAAATTAAGAACATAATTACTATTCACATCACTATTCATCAAAATTCATAAATTCTTATATCTTCCATATTAACCATAATTAATAGCCTTAAATGCTCATAATAGGTTCTATATAACTCATAAATAACTATTCTAATAACCAAAAATCTTAATCTAAAAAGAAAATGAAATTTAGAGAAAATTACCTTATTTCCCCAAAAATGATTTCTTGAAGAATCTAGACTTGAAAATGATGATTGAAGCCTTTGAATGTGTTAATTTAATGATTTAATGCATTAATTATGAGTATTAATGTATTAGAAAATAAATGGAACAAATTAGAGAGAGATAGGAGATGAAATAAAGAAGAAAGAAAGCAAAGAGAAGAAGTTATCGTGAATGCAAAAAAATGATTACTGCTTCTCTTTTAAATAGGTTACTGCCTCACTTAAATCCTTCCTCACCCAATTCTTTCTCACCAATCCTTTCTCGCCAAATTCTTCCTCACCAATCCTTCCTCTCCAAATTCTTCCTCTCATCAGCCACCTCGCCAGCCACTTCACTAGCCACCTCGCCAGCCACCTCGAAATCGAGGAGCCAACTCACACTACCTATTTCTATCGAGCTGGAAAACCTTCCTCGTCAACTCGCACTAAACCAACCAGCTCGCAAATGAGCTACAGAAATCCAAACTCCTAGATTATTTTTGTCACTTAAAATAGACACTTAGGGGTCCAACATATCCAAAATTCAGATCAAAAGGAGATTTACACAATTTATGGTGAATTTCTAAATTTCACTATGACTTTACTCTCCAAATACTATTCGAGCAGGTCTAATTCAATTAGCTCTCTATTGAGCTAAAATTCTCCAATCTTCTTGAAATTTTACAACCATCTATATAACACATAAAAAAATATTTTTCATTTTCACACTTTTGACTCACTCAGCCTCTAACATTCTCAAAATAAATAAATAATTTCAGACTTTCTGCAGGAAATAGCAAACTAGATAAGTTCTGATCGAGAAAGTATATCTTCTCATACATACAAAATTTTACAAAACTACTTTATATACTTAAAGATAAGATATAAATCTACAACTTTTATATTTTATACTTTTCCAAATTATTCATTTAAGATCATGAAAACTGACTCACAAGATCCTTCTAAAATTTTTAAAATACTAATATATCCACAATCATCTCAACAAACATACATAAAAAAAAAAAAAAATTTAATAGATATTACAGTTGGACTGCTGGGCACGTAATAAGAGTAAATAAATAAAAAAAATTATTAATTTTCAAATTTTAAGGGTGGACATGTGCCACCCCTTGTCACTTGCTCGCCTCTAATCCAAATATGATAATTTCGTGTTGAGTTGTTTTCATATTTGGTATTTTCACCCCTGCATCTCTACATGTGATGTCAAAGTAACGCAACCAACATAGTAAAAAATCTTTCCTTAAATACAAAGGGCCAAATAAAGATCTAACTAAATTATCCTATATGGGTTGGACTAGACAAGAAGGGGAATAACTTAAGGCTTGACCTTTATTTGGTAACAAGCACATAAAGTAACCATTGCCACCATTTTGGTGCCTTAACACCCCCACCAAGCAAAATTTTTGAAAGTTAGGGAAGATAGCTTAGAAAATAGTCATAGTCCATTCTCTTTAGACATGGAAAAGTTTGGTATCTAATTTGCGTACTTTTCTTTTTCAAATGGGTTATATATATATATATATATATATATATATATATA
>CANXYC011424963.1:0-20511 GCA_948193065.1 Aleurites moluccanus
TGAGTGATATGATGGATTATGATGTGATATGTGAATAATACAGCCAACTGCAGAATGTTTGACAAGTTAACAGAATGAGTATAGAACTGCATAATGAATGGTAATTAATAAATGAATAATTAATTGAGGTTTATAGATTGTGGAATGATACTGGGTTCTACGGGTGCCGGTCGCCATTGGCATTTCCCGTGCCCCAGGACTGTCGCAGCTTGGAAAACTGGGTCGTGACATTAGCACTCCAAATAAGCTAGAAAAACTGATTTGCCACCAATTCCTTCAAAGTAGGCAAAAATGGCAATCTTCCAATTCTTGATTTTCTACATCAAACTAACCTCAAATATTATATCCATTAGCCTCCAATTAACATATTCTAAGCTTAATTAATATAAACTAGCGCTAAATCAAAGATTCAAATCATACAACTTAGGATTAGGATTTCAAATTGGGGAAAAGTTACCAAATGCATTAATTGATGCAATTGATCACTGAACTCATTTAATTCATCATCTAATATATATAAATCAACTATAAAACCAAACAAATCACTTCCTTACCTTGATATGGAGTTCCATCCGAAATCTCTATTCAATTATTTCTTGATTTCCTTTGTGATTCAAGGTGAGAAATGGTTGACAAATGGAAGAAACAAGATTGGATTGAAGTTTTCTTTAAGTTTTTCCTTGAAAATTGCATGAAAAATGGTGGGAGAAATGTGAAGGAGAATTAAGCCAAGGCTTGGTGAGAGGAAGAAGATGACCAACAAAATGTATAGTGTTGCTTATATAGGTGGGTCAAATGGCAAATTATAAATAAGTCCTTAAACTATCAAATAATCATACTTTGACCGAGACTTCTTCTGTAATTTATTCTGACAATTCTGTTGAGAATTAGATTTCAAAGAAGGAATTTAAATAGCTTATTTTTATTTGTATTTTATTATAAAAATAGTTTCAAAGCCATTCTGAAACCTAGACAGTTGATTTTCCATTATACCCCTAAAGTTCTACTTATTAATGATTTTGCCATTACTTACTTTTTCAGTGTTCCTAAATATTTTTCACCTCTTTCTTTTCGCTATAATTTCACATATAATTATATAATTCTTTACCCCCTAGTCTGAATAAAAAATTTATCTGTCGACTAGACTGCTATTTTTCTGACAGTGTAATTAATACCGAAATTTTTTGGAACAATTTCTCAAATGTATTCTAGCTGTGTTTCAAAAGTTATCTTTAGTTATTTTGATATTTCCAGACTAATAACTGATTATATTATTGTTCAATTACGATTAAAATTCCTAGGGCATTATAATAGAGAATTTTAATTTTAGTCATGTGTTTAAAATGTTAAGAAAAAGAGTAGGTCCCACAACTTTACGAAATTATACTTTGACTCATAAATTTTTTCTTTATTTATAATTGTAACCATATGTTTTTTTTTAATTCTTTTCAATTGAGTCCTATTAAACCTCACATTATCCTTAATATCTCAATTCAACTTAATTAATTAACCTCTATAGCTAAAGAATTTTTATATAGAAATTATTTGATAAAACTCCAAAAAATTGAAAATTTACAATTTTTTTCCTATATCCATTTTTCTTTCTCCAAATTGACTATCATACATTTTAATTCTATGAAATTTTCATTAATTCATTTCACTTTGATTAATTATCTTCAATTGTTTTTCGATTTTTAATCCGATGAAACTCTAAAATCGGAAACAATTAAATTTTCCTTAAATGCACTTTTTAATTTTTTAATGCATTTCCTTTAATCTTATTGAATTTCTATTTATGTGATCTAACTTGAGACCTTAAATATTTCAAGGTGTTACACTCTACCTCCCTTCAAAAAATCTTATTTATTTACTAACCCACTTAATTACTCATCATTGCACCTATTGCAAACATCAACTTCAAAATGTTACACTAATTGTTTCTTCCATTAATGTCTATACCGCTAATTTTTACCATGTCACTGCTACATAATTAAAATTTATAGTCTTACTTTTCTAAATCATTATACTTCTTTAATTCACTATGATTCATCAATTTTAGCTAAGTCCTTATACTTTGCTATTACTTATCACTCTTTACTCATTTATCTCCCATAATCACATACCTAATCTTTCACTAACTTTATCAATATAAAATCCAATTCGTTATTTTTATGTCTCACCTCCATCAATTTATTCTCACCTACTACCAATCCTTATTAAGTACTATAATATCAATACTCATTAATATAACTTATCCTACTATTCCTTTTTACACTATACAATATATGCTAACTAAAGGATTTAATCATAGTAGTATGACGAACAACGCAAATATAAATATTAACAGATGACTTCAAATGACAAGACGAAATCCTATGCTCCATAGTATACCTATTACCTTATGGACACCTAAGACATATCTATACTATCATTTAAACCTATGCTCTGATACCACTCTGTCACATCCCCACTTCAAGGATGTGATGGTCCTAGGGTATGGGTAGGTCTAAAATCACCAGCCACCCGTAGAACCCACTTGCAATGCAATTATAATTATTAATACTTAAAGCCACTCAATGATAATTTAATTTCACTTAGTAATTTTATGAAAACTTTGCCAGAGTTTCCTTTGCATTTTTTTATACTATTCATTTCCAACCTAAAATCGGGTCTTTCAAAAATTATACAGATTGCATAAAAATTACACTTCCAATATTCACCACCCTTATAACCTCAACTTTATAATTCATTAACATTCATGGTACTTCTATAATCATCTCACAGGTTTCACATTTTCAATCACTTAATTCAATTACATTTCTCAATTTAGTGTCAATTTATTAAATTTACATAGATCAATTTCCATTTGATAAGTCATATTAGTCTTTAATCACTTTTTAGCCTTTAATTATTATCCCAAAATAAATTATTTTCATTCATCTCATGTCAATATACTAAGGTATAGACCTCATTAATTCACTAGAGTTATATTGTCATTTTACATTTTACACATTTTATAACCCTTTACTATGGAGCAACTAGAGTTTTTAATTACCTTCAAAATAATAAGAAATTTCGTTGACCTTGTTGGTTCTAGATGGAAGAAAAAGAAATGCCTTCGAACCACTTCTATACAATTCTACACCTAAAAAATATTAATAACCACAATATGAGTATATAACTCAGTGAGTATAGATATACAACCATGCATGCAGGTTTGGTATACAATGAAAGTTTATGAATCAATAAAAGATATCGATTTTTGGTAGCCAATATATCAGGGGTTACATTTGTAATATCTGCCATTTTTGTAGCATTTTATTGATTTTGTAAGTTTGGAGAATTATTTTAAATTTCAAATGAGAATGTTGAGAATTTCAGGAATTTCTGACTTTTGATACTGCAGGATTTTCTGATGATAATTTTATATTCTTAAAGACATAATTTGATAAAGTGTAAAACATGAAAGTTGTAAATTTATGTCTTTATTATAATTCTGTAAAATGGTTTGGCAAAATTCTGTGTGTGTGATGAGTTGTGTCTATTTGAGCAAGGCTGGTCTGGTTGAGTTTTTCTGCAGGGATGCAGTGTTTGTTTGGAATTACTGGGAATGATTGAGGAAGAATTAGCTAAAGGTGTGAACATGAAAAATGTTTACTTGTATGTTGATATGATGACTGTAAAATTTCAAAATTTTTGGATAAGTATATCTCAGTGGAGAGTAATTTTTCTCAGGGTTGTTCGGCTGGATTTTAGGACAGAAGTCTGGGTGATTTTTGGAGAGTCACCACATTCTGTGTGTTTGTTCTTTTGATTTGAAATTTTGATATGTTGTTCCCCTACATGTTGATTGTAAGTGATAAAAATAATTAGTAAGTTTGAATATTTGTAACTCATTTGCAAGCTAGCTAAGTGTGGGATGTCTAGGCAGGGTTTTAACTTAGAGGAATTTTGTTATGGTGAGCCAGCAAAATGCGATGAGGCATTTTGTGAAGTGGCGAAATGGCAAAGTGGCGAGGTGAGTTTACCGAAGTGACAATTCGCAAAGAGGAATTTGGCAAAGAGCTTTGGCGAAGAGGATTTGGTGAAGAAGATTTGGCGAAGAGGATAAGGCAAGGTGGCATTATGCGAAGAGGGAATGTGCGAAGTGGCAGTTAGCGAAGAGGT
Source organism: Aleurites moluccanus (assembly GCA_948193065.1). Classification (NCBI taxonomy): domain Eukaryota; kingdom Viridiplantae; phylum Streptophyta; class Magnoliopsida; order Malpighiales; family Euphorbiaceae; genus Aleurites; species Aleurites moluccanus. The sequence goes on from CANXYC011424963.1 coordinate 4,168, forward strand.
GAAGAGGAGAAGAAGCATTGCCGAGGTGGCATATGCGAGGAAGAGTTCGCGAGGAGAGTCTGGCAAAGCAACATACGCGAGGTAGTATATGTTAGCTGGAATAGCGAAGTGGCAATGCCGAATCAAGTTTGGCGAGCTGGGAATGCGAAGTGGGAATGGCGAGATGGCCTATGCGAGGTAGCTTTGCCGAGGCAGATTGGCGAGCTAGCAAGTGTGTTTCTGGGTAGAGGTCTATTTAACCCCCAGCAGTCCAGAATTGTTTTCACGATTTTTCCTTTCTTTCTTTCTTTCGTAAATTCAGTCTTTTTCTCAGATTAGTTCTGTTTTATATTCTAAGGCATTAATACTCAAATTAATACACTAGACTTCTGGATTAGTCTATAGTAAGGAAGAAATCATCAGATTTGAGCTGTAATCTCAGAATTTCAGTTTGAAGGAAATAAGACAAATTTTCTTCCTAAGCTATTTTCTTTGGATTTATTTAAGTCTATGGGTTAGGATAATTAATGCTGGGTATGCAGAATTTATTGCTAGTTATCTGAAGCTATTAATGGTAATTAATGTGGGAGATATCAGTTTGATGAAATTGCCATGAACAGTAACTCCGAAAATTAAATGCAGATTTTCTTTAAAGGATAATTAGAAATTGTTATTGGGAATTAAGAATATAGACTTTAAGATAATTAATTAATGGGAAATCATGTTGAATATTATTGATTTGAAGAAACCCTAATTTTGTATATTTGGGAAATTTCTTAGGAGAAGAAATTCAAATTGATTGAGGAATTATAAGTGGGCAGATTGCTAAGAGGAATTTAAGAGAAATTTGTGTAAGAGGTAAGTATGAACATCCTATTTGATTATTGTTTCTTGAAATTAAAATGATCAAGTATTCTTATATTTGATTATCCTATTGTATACATATATTTATATACTTGTATAATATGAATGGCTTGATTAACTTTCTTGGATCAAGTCTGTATGTTTCTTGCTTGTGAATCCGATTTGAATAATGTTATATGATGATGGTCTTGCGACTAATATGTATCCTATGAGATTGAAACCCCATGACCCATGGATAGAACACTCTTCCCAATGAGAGTAAATTTATTGGTCCATTGTGCACTTTGGGAGCCCAGCCGATAGGGTTTTTATCGGTGTTCTACCTAGAGGGGGCCATGAGCTCTAGGCGCATGCCTGGCCAAGCATGTGTGCATGTTAAGGTAGCAAGGCTACCGATACGTATGTTATGATATGAGATCAGTTCTACCAGATGAGATTTAATAATGCCATTCTTTGTGGGCATTTTATGTTCTTAATATGAGCCATGACTTGATTTATGACATGATTTGATATAGCCAAAATTATTATGAGAACCCTGTTTCCTTCAAGCAAAGCTTATGATTTCTTTCATACCTATATGTATAATTATTTGTTCATGACTATAATTCGATATTCAGATATTTGATTATAATGTTCATATCTTACTGAGTTGAAGGCTCACTCCTCTTTTGTGGATTTCAGGTGATAGTATAGCTCGTGAGGGAGCTAATAGAGAGGATCGGGCTTCTTGACTTGTTTACTCCAAGAAGCTTCATTGTAATAACTTTTGAGATATTCTGTATATTTAATTAATGGTATTATAATACAATATGTATTGGAGTATACTCTAGAGTTCCGTAGTTAGTCATTCGAGGACTTAGAATATTTTGATGTATGATTGTTACCTTTTGGGTACTCTTGTTCCTCAGTGATGTGAGATGTCGCTTTTGATCATTAAGGAAAAAGAGAAAGATATGAAATGATATAGAAAAATATGATTGATTTTAATTATATGTATGGACATGATAGATGTATGGTAATATATATATGATGTTGCAATGATATAATAATATAGGAGATTCATGATTTGTGAGTTCTACGGGTTTATGGTGGCCTTAAGCCTACCCTTGCCCTAGGACCGTCGTACCACTAGAGTTGGGGTGTGACAACATTAATCAATATAACAAAAGTCATGTAAATCAATATATCAGTAGTTTCATTAGTTGATATATCAAAGATATAATATCTGTCACTTTGTTATATTTTATTTATTGTGTAATTGATGAATTCAAATTTAATTAAGGATATGAATGTTTTGAGGAAATTATAAATTCCTGGTTGCAGGAAATTATGATGGTAAATTGCATGTTCTTAAATAAATAATTTGGTAAAGTGTAAAACATAAAAGTTGTGAATTTATGTCTCATATGAAACTCTGTAAAATGGCTTGGCAGAATTCTGTGTGTGTGAGGAGTTATGTCTCTTTGAGTAGGACTGGTCTAGTTGAGTGTTTCTGCAGGAAGTCTTTGTTTGTTTGAAATTTTTGGGAATGACTAAGGCAGATTGAGCCAAAGGTGTAAACATGAAAAATATTTCTTTATGTGTTATGGTATTGTCTGTAAAATTTTTAGAATTTTTGGATAAGTATATCTCAGTGGAGAGTGGATTTTCTCAGGACTGTTCGGATGGATTGTAGGGGTAGTAAGTCTGGGTGATTTTGGAGAGTCACCATGGTCTGTGTAGTTGCTATTTTGATTTGAATTTTGAAAATGTTGAGCCCTACATGTCTATTTTAAGTGGAAAAAAGAATTAGTAAATTTGGATGGTTGTAGCTAATTTGCAAGCTGGTTAAGTGTAAGTTGTCCAGGAAAGGTTTCAACTTAGCAAAGTCTTGGTGTGGTGAGCCAGCAAGATGCGAAGTGGCATTTTGCGAGCTGGAAATGCGGGCTAGCTAAGTGGCAAGGTGGTGAGGTGAGATTTTCGAAGTGGCAATTGGCGAAGAGGCATATGCGAGGTGGCATGTGCGAAGAGGATTTGGCGAAGAGGATTTAGCGAAGAGGCATTATGCGAAGAAGGAATGTGCGAAGTGGCAGTCCACGAGCAAGAGTTTGGCGAAGAAGGAATGTGTGAAGAGGTAATACGTGAGCAGGATTTGACGAAAAGGGAGATAAGAGAAGCGAGTTGGCGAAGAGGCGAAGAGGCATTGTCGAGGTAGTACATGCGAGGAAGAGTTCGCGAAAAGAGTTTGGCGAGGCAGCATATGCAAGCTGGATTAGCGAAGTGGCATTGCCAGATCAGTTTGGCGAGCTGGGAAGGGCGAGCTGGGAATGGTGAGCTGGCATTGCAGAGGCAGATTGGTGAGGCAAGCTGGCAAGCGGGATTTTGGGCAGTGGCCTATTTAACCCAGTGCCCAGTAGCGTTTTCTGCACGATATTATTTCTTCTTTCTCCGTTCTTCTTCGGTCTTTTCTCATATCAATTCCATTTCTTGTCTAAGGCATTAGTACTCAAATTAATGCATTAGAACTCTAGATTAGCATATTTTAAGGCAGAAATTATCAGATTTAAGCAAGATACTTCAGTGGAGTAATTTTTGGAGAAATAAGATTAATTTCTTCAAATTTCATTTTTCTTTAGATTTGTTTAATTTAGCAGTTAGAATAATTTATTATGGGTTTAAGGAATTTATTATAAACATTTTAAGGTTATACATTGTAATTAATATTAGAGGAATCAGAATTTATGGACTGTCATGAATAGTAACATGAACAGTAAATTCGAATTAACTGCAGATTTTTCTTTAAGGGATGAATTAAATTGATGATGAGAATTAAGAATAGAAACTCTAAGATGATTAAATATTCAGAAATCATGTTAAATATTATTGATTTGGAGAAAACTCTAATTTTGAATACTTGGGGAAATTTCTTAGAAAGAGGAAATCAAAGTAATTGAGAAGCTTGGAGTTGAGCAAATTACTGAAAGGAATTCAAGGATAAATCTGTGTTAAGGTAAGTATGAACATTGCATTTGTTATTTTTTATGATATGACCAAATGATCTAAATGTGAACCCATATGATTCTTGTATACTTGATTATATATATATATATATATATATACTATCGGGCAAATAAATTGAACGGTTTCTGGTATTTCAAAACTGAAACTTACCATTGATTCATGAAATTCCATGTATATCTATATATAATGTAAGTGACTTGATCAACTTTCTTGGATCAAGTTTACATGATTTCTACTTGCTTCTTATTTGTTAAACTTGAATGAAATTATGATATATATTGATGATCTTGTGACCAATATGTTCTTGTGATATAAAACCATATAACCCTATGGATAGAACGCTCTTCCCAATGAGAGTAAATTCATTGATCCATTGTGCACTTTGGGAACCCAGCTGGTAGGGTTTTTACTAGTGTTCCACCTAGAGGGGACCATGAGCTCTAGGCATATGCCTGGCCAAGTATGCATTTGCTATAAGGTAGCAAAGACTACTGATGCGCTCTGTTATGATAGGTAGTATGGTTATCGATTCATTCTGAAGTTCTAACATGATATTTGATAGTGCTATTCGATTGTGAGCACTCCTGTTTCTTTATAAGCCTAACTAGATTCTGATTCTTAGCATGTTCTTGAAATGAATGTTTCTTTCAGATTATATATTTATATAAGTATATATATGCATGTTCATATCTTACTAAGTTGAAGGCTCACTCCTCTTCTGTGGATTTCAGGTGATAGTGTAGCTCGTGAGGGAGCTAGTAGAGAAGATCAAGCTTCTTGACTTATTCATGCCAAGAAGCTTCTGTTGTAATTCTTTTGATATATAATTATGCATATTTAGTAAATGGTATTATGACACAATATGTATTGGGAGTATACTTTAGAGCTCCGTAGTTAGTCATTTGAGGATGCTATTATATTTATGATGTATGAATTGTTATCCTTTGGGTACTCTTGTTCCTTAGTGATGTAGGATGCATCTTTTGATCAGTAAGGAATAAGAGAAAGCTATGAAATGATAATAGTGAAAATATGATTGATGTTTAATTGAATTTATAGAAATAATCAATGTATGATATTATATGATGTTTATAATTGCTATAATTGTGTATGAGATCCAGGATATGTGAGTTTTACGGATTTATGGTGGCCTTAAGCCTACCCTTACCCTAGGACCATCGCACCATTGGAGTCGGGGTGTGACAAAAGATCACTGTAATGCCACATTAGTACAATTGCATAACAGAAAATTCAGGCTACATGTTCACTATAACAATAATAATAAGCAGCGGCTACAATATGGTAGCATGCTTCCACTCATACAGTTGATTAGACTGTATAGCTGAGAGGGGTCTATTGATATCGTTGTGGACAATGCCGAAGTTATTTTAATCTCTACCCCCATCGAAAGGGTTTCTCTGTCAATGCATTGCAAAGCAGGTGGGTTCACATATAAAGAATTATATAAGTTCAATGCACAATTCAACAATAGAATATATTATCAATAGGTTCAATTCACATAACAATTCAATGAACAGTATCAATGACTGATTCAGTCATTAGTGTTAATTGGGTTTGGTAATTTCAACAAAACACATGGAATGCAAAATCATGTATCATCATATATCTATAACTCACCGTAGACTTTTAAATTTCTCATTTAAATCGCTTAGCGTATTAGTTCCATTCTATTGGACATTTTGTCTCCCTTTCACTTTTCAATATTCCTTGGATGCTACATATTTAATTAAACTCAATTTAGATACTAATTAATATGAAACTACATCAATTAAACTTAGATTAAAGGAAATCCTTAAAATTCCCAAATCCTAAGCTTAGTTCTTAAGAAAACCTACACTGGCTGCCTGTGTTCTTTGGTCATATCTCACTCTACACTTATTAAAATGATTCAATTCTTTTTTCTTAATTAAACTAGATATATGAAATTCTAATATATCTAAAAATCATATTTTTCTAAGCTCTATACAATTTATGGTGGAATTTCTAATTTTTTCCTTCATCCAGCAATCTACCCTGCAACTCCTATCCGAGCAACCTTTGCTTTTTCACCTGTACCTCAGCGTGTAGATCTCCAATTTTCAATATGTTTTTTCAGGTTTTTAGCTAAGATGTAAGGAAACATTTTTCATATTTTGAGCTTTCCTTGAATCTAACATAAGGTCCTTAAAATTACAAAACATAGTCAAGTTCCTCAATGATCCCTAAAACCAGAACCAATCCTGATTACTGGCTTATATCTCTTTATACACTGCGAATTTAGCAAAAGTTACTAATAGACATAATATATATATATATATAATGTTTTAAGATTTCCCAAAATTTCACACTAGGGTCTCGAAATTAGTGCTCCAACTTTCTATTTAGATCCAGAAAAATCAAAATTTCAGGATTTCAAGTTTTTCTTTTCTAACATTTCTTCTATCCTGATTTAAAGTCAACCTATATCAATTCATTTTTTCCTAATTCAAACTTCATATTACATAATTAAAATCCTATTTTAATTCATATGATATCATATAATCAATTCTATCATTTTCTTAATTAAACTAACTGCAAGTATTAAAGAAACAACTAACACTAAATAAAAGAGTTTACTTACTTGAATCACTTGAATTTTTTTTGAACTTCACTTTGCCTTTCCTTAACCCTTAAATGATCTTTATCCATAATAATCACCTTTAATTACCTTTAAGAGAATTTAGAAACCAAAAATTGAAAACTTGAGAATTTTCTAGAAATGGGACAATTGTCCACAAGTAAAGAAATGATAATAAAAGTTTTAAAAAAAATCAATTAAATTTTGCTACACTTGGAGACATATGTCCGACCCACTTGAGGACTAGAATAGAGAATTCTAGTTTGAGTCATGTGTTTAAAATGTTAAGAAAAAAAGTAGGTCCCACAACTTTAGGAAATTATACTTTGACTCATAAATTTTTTCCTTATTCATAATTGTAACCATACTTTTTTTTTTAATTATTTTCAATTGAGTCCTATGAAACCTCACATGATCCTTAGTGCCTCAATTCAACTTAATTAATTAACCTTTATAGCTAAAGAATTTATATACCGAAGTTATTTTGGTATAACTCCAAAAAATTGAAAATTTATAATCTTTTCCTAAATCCATTTTCATTTCTCCAAGTTGACTATCATACATTTTAATTCTATGAAATTTTCATTAATTCATTTCACTTTGATTAATTATCCTCAACTGTTTTTCGATCCTTAATCCGATGAAACTCCAAAATCTGAAACAATTAAATTTTTCTTAAATGCGCTTTCTAATTTCTTAATTTCTTAATGCATTTCCTTTAATCTTATTGTCAAACCCCAACACCACCGGTGCGACGGTCCTAGGGCAAGGGTAGGCATAAGGCCACCATAAACCCGTAGAACCCTGAACTAAACCTGTCTCAATCATAACAACATACATTCTATTCAAAACAAATCATTAAATCTCATAAATTATCATTTGTAACATAACATCTCTACTTGTTCCTTATCGATCAAAAGATGAATCTAACATCAATATGGAACAACTGAGAGTTTACAAATGCCATCCATAGCTACAAAATCAAACATCTCATCTCTAACTACGGAGCTCTAAAAGAATATATACATATAACAAAATAATATCCAAAATAATTACATCCAAGCTTTTTGGGAAGAATAAGTCAAGAAGCTCTATCCTCTGGATTAGCTCTCTCTCGAGCTACACTAGCACATGAAACCACAGAAGAGGGATGAGCCTTCAACTTAATAAGATATGAAAATCATAAATCAAGAATCTGAATATCAAATCATGAACATGAATATATATATAAATATATATTTTGGGCGAAGAAAGAATCTTGTGCTTTTACTTGGAAAGAAAATGAGTGATTATAATAATTAGCACTATCAAATCATATCACAAATCAAATCATGGTTCTCATTTAGAATATAAAATTCCCACAAAGGATGGCATTATCAAATCTTATATGATAGAACTGATCTCATATCATAACATACGTATTAGTAGCCTTGCTACCTTAACGTGGCACATATGCTTACGCAGGCATACGCCTAGAGCTTATGGCCCCCTCTAGGTGGAACACTGATAAAAATTCTATCAGCTGGGCTCCCATTGTGCACATTGGACCAATGAATTTACTTTTATTGGGAAAAGCGATCTATGCATATGTGTCTCAGGTTCATAAAGAAAATACTGCATTCTCAACGGTTCTGAATTTGATCAAGAGACCAATTTAGTATTTATAGCAAAGGCTTAATCATGATCTTGGTCTAAGAAATGACCAAGTCATTATCATATATATATATATATATATATATATATATATATATATATATATATATATATATATATGAATATCATAAGAAGTAAACACATTTATGATATTCATATATATATATGGACCAATGAATTTACTTTTATTGGGAAAAGTGATCTATGCATATGTGTCTCAGGTTCATAAAGAAAATACTGCATTCTCAACAGTTCTGAATTTGATCAAGAGACCAATTTAGTATTTATAGCAAAGGCTTAATCATGATCTTGGTCCAAGAAATGACCAAGTCATTATCATATATATATATATATATATATATATATATATATATATATATGAATATCATAAGAAGTAAACACATTTATGATATTCATATATATATATGGACCAATGAATTTACTTTTATTGGGAAAAGCGATCTATGCATATGTGTCTCAGGTTCATAAAGAAAATACTGCTTTCTCAACAGTTCTGAATTTGATCAAGAGACCAATTTAGTATTTATAGCAAAGGCTTAATCATGATCTTTGTCCAAGAAATGACCAAGTCATTATCATATATATATATATATATATAGCAATCATCTCGTAAGAAGTAAACACATTTATGATATTCATACTTACTTCACAGCACTACTCTCAAATCCGATCACACTTGCTCAATTCTAGCTTCCTCAATTTCTTTGAATTGGCCGAACCTAAAAATCTCCAAATTTCATAAATTAGGTTTTCCTCAAATAATAATATATATTATGGTTCCATTAAATTTTAACCATCTTTAAGTCTCTATTATTATTTCCTAATCATCAATTTAATTTATCTCTTAAGAATATTTGAAATTTGAACATGGTCACTATTCATATCATTATTTATCCGATTCATAATTTCCCACATCTTCCATATCAACCGAAATTAATAGCCTTAAATGCTCGTAATATATCTTTGTTAACTCATAATTAATTATTCTAACTATCCAAGACCTTAATCTGACAGAAAAATAGAGTTTAGAGAAGAATTACCTTATTTCCCCAATTTGCGTCCTTGAAGAATCTTGACTTGGAATGATGGCTGAAACCTTAATAAATGAGAGAATATAATGGTTTAATGCATTTATTAGGAATATTAATACACTAGAAAATATATGGAATAGATTTGAGAGAGAAAGGAGAAGAAATGAAGAAGAAAGAAGAAAAAAGAGAAGAAGAAAATCGTGAAATTTGGCTACCGTCTCTCCAATAAATAGACTACTGCTCCACTTCGCAAATCCCACTTTGCAAATCCACTTTGCCAAATGCTGGCTCGGAAATTCTCACTTCGTTAAGTTCAACTTCGCAAATTCTACCTTGCCAAATGCCAGCTCGGCAATTCCCACTTCCAAATGCTACCTCGCATTCGCTTCGCTAAAAGCCACCTCGCATCCTCTTTGCCAAATCAACCTCGACAAAGGTCACTTCGCTGAATTCCACTTTGCCAAATGCTACCTTGCATTCACTTCGCTAAATGCCACCTCACATCCTCTTCTCCAAATCCACTTTACCAAATCCTCTTCGCCTATTGCCACTTCGCCAAATCCTCTTCGCCAAATGCCACTTCGGCAAAAGCCTCCACGCCAAATTCTCTTCATCAAATCCTCTTCGGCAAAGGCCACTTCACTGAATCCTCTTCACTAAATCCACCTCGACAAAGAGAAGCTAACTCGCACTACCTGCTCTGCCGAGCTGGGAAACTCTCTTCGCCAACTCACACTACTTGATCTACCGAGCTGGGAAACTCTCCTCGCCAACTCGCACTACCTGACCTACAAACATGCTAAAATTTCCAATTTCCTCAATTCTACAACTGACTATAAAACACATATAGAAATCACTTCCCATGCTAATACCTGACTCGCTCAGCCACCGTCATTCTAAAATAAAAATATACTCAGACTTAAAGCAAAATATAACAAGCCATACTTGCTCTGATCGAGGAAGCATAATTCCTCTAATTACAAAGTCACAACTTACAAACAGGTTACTGTCAAAATAGACTCAAAGTAAAATAAAATAATAAAATATAAATCTAAAACTTCCATATTCACTCTTATTCACATATTCCGTGAAGTCACAGCACTGACTTCATAAAAATCTCATCAAAACACAATTCTAAGATTTTTCTAAATACCAAACAGATTACTCACAAACAATCAAAATAATAATCAAAATAAATAAATGATTAAATAAATTACTCAGGTATTACATTTTTTCCCTCTTAATTAAATTCATCATCGAATTTAAGAATTCACTTACTCTTAAAACAGGTGGGGATATCAATCTCTCATAACTTGCTCACTCTCCCAAGTGCACTCTTCCATCCCTTGGTTCTTCCATAAGACCTTAACTATTTCTATCTCTTTGTTCCTTAGCTTTTTGATCAACCTATCAATAATTGTCACATGAAACTCTTCATAAGTCAAGTCTTGCTGAAGATCTACTGCTTGAGCTTGCAATACATGAGAAGAATCTGCCACATACTTTCGAAGCATTGACACATGGAAGACTGGATGCACACTGTTCAAGTTCGGCGGCAAGGCTAACCTATATGAAACCTCTCCAACCTTATCCAAAATCTTAAAGGGTCCAATATACCTTGGAGATAACTTGCCCTTCCCTCCAAACCTTAAGACTTCTTTCATAGGGGAGACCTTTAAGAACACTAAGTCTCCAACCACAAACTGAAGGTCTTTCCTCCTTGGGTCTGTATAACTCTTTTGCCGACTGAAGGCTATCTTCAATCTTTCTCTTATAAGTGGAACCTTCTCTGCTGTATACTGAATCAATTCAGGTCCTTCTATATTCTTCTCTCCCACTTCATTCCAACACAAAGGAGACCTACACCTCCTACCATACAAAGCTTCGTAGGGAGACATCTGAATAGTTGAGTGATAATTATTGTTGTAAGCAAACTCTATCAACGGCAAGTGCTTATCCCAATTACCTCCAAAATCTAGAATACATATCCTTAACATATCTTCTAGAGTTTGGATTGTTCTCTCAGACTACCCATCTATTTGCGGATGAAAAGCTGTGCTGAAATCAAGTCTAGTATCCAAAGACTCTTGCAATTTATGCCAAAACCTTGAAGTGAATTGTCACGCCCTGGTTTCCCAGACCGCAACAGTCCTAGGGCATGGGAGATACCAATGGCGACCGACACCCGTAGAACCCAAAATCAGTCACATCAATCCTATCAATTCAACATATATATAATTCATATTCATTGATTACCAATCATTTAATTAGACTGCCATACATTTTGAAATTAACTGAAATATCAATTCAGTTCATAATATTACCCATATCATAATATCATCATCAGATACATGTTCATTTCCTAGCTAACCCGTACATACCCATGGAGCAGCTAGATCATGAATACCAAAATAAATGTTATACAAAATAGAGTATCTGTAAATACATCTGAAATCTGTGATAGAATCCTCAGAGAAATAGAAGTCTGGATTCTGCAACTCTAATCCTCTCCTGAAAGGGGGTAAACAATAAACGGGTGAGTATAGATGATACTCAGTGCATTCACATGCATTGCAATAAATAATAGCTGTTAATCAATAAGGGTATCAATCAATGAAATAACAATATACCGAATAAATGTTAAGGTATAGTAGAGCCAAATACTCATCATATAGGTTAGGTAATATATATATACGGAAAGACAGATACTGGGATGGACTGTATGAAAAGAAATCATATAATTTCCAAACAAATCAAATCGTTGGACCATATAGGTCCTAATTCATCCATATCAGGGCAAATAAGCATAAGGCTGATCAGGCCCTATGGCCAGGACCATAATCCCCTCCTAGCTAGGGTACAAATATACAATGTGCACAAGGTTGACAGTATTTCTCCACTCCCCTGTTGAATCAGAAGTTCTGTCATAACCATATCAAGGTCAATAACAAGGGATACCATAAAGCAACAATGGCATCCGGATTCAATCAATCAATCAATCAGTTCAGTTTCAATCATTTTCATATCCAATTTCAATAATGGCCATGCCATGTACAATATCTAATATCAATCAAAGGTTTGGTATTAAGAATAATTCATTAGACAAGAAAAATAAGGTTCGGTGATTGAAAATGGTAACATCAATAAAGCAAAGTTATATAATAATATATGGATTTATTTGATAAAAGAATATGGTTACAAATTCAAGGAAAAACCAAAGGTAATACAAAATGTAGGGTTCGACCATTTGGGGGTTTTTCCCAAATGGTATCCAACAATCAAATTAAACAATTTAATATGACAAATGATGCATGTAGAACTCACCTATGCCTTCCAATAGCCAAAGAGATAGCCAATTGCACCAATTCCTTAAAAATCCCCAATTTTGGCTAATTGGAGAATTCAATTCTCACAATCTACAATTTCACATCAAATTGATCATCAATTAAGTGTTCACTTACATCCAATTGACTAATTTTATCATCAATTTATGAATCCCATCACTAATTTATCAGATCATATCTTAAAGTCCCAAATAAACCTTCAAATTTAGGGATTTTCATAAATTAGTATTAGTCTAGGTAATTTAACACTAAACTTATTTATTTCAACCGAAATAATATCTATTTAATCAATAAAAATCAACAAATAAACCCTTACCTCAATTGGGTTAAAATGGCAGAAATTTGATCTTCACTGCCCCTAGAATATTTCCAGCTCTTATCCACAAGCTAAGGACGGAAAAGAGATGAACACAGAATGTATATGTGATTTCCATGAATTTTCTCTAGAAATTTTGATGGAGAAATCGTGAAATCTGAAGAAGAATGAAGATGAACAGTGTTCGACTTCTTTTTGGAGAAAAGACGAACACAAAGAATACAGAGAAGAAAAGAAAATGAGTTAACGTGTTTAATGCTTCAGTTACTGCCCCTTTAAATAGGCTACTGCCTCAGTAAAAATGAAATAATTAATTCCCACTTCGCCAATCCGATCCGTTATTCCAGCTCGCAATTGCCAGTTCGCAATCCACCAGCTTGCCGATGCCTCTTCGTATTGCCGGCCCGCAAATGCCAGTTTGCCAAACTTTGCTCGCTAATGCCTCTTCGCATTGCCGGCTCGCCATTACCACTTTGCCAAACCCAGCTTGCCAATGCCTCTTCGCATTGCCGGCTCACCATTCCACTTTGTATATGCCGGCTCGCATATGTCTCTTCGCCAAACCCAGTTCGCACTTTTCTCTTCGCACTCCCAGTTCGCACTTCCTATTCGCACTTCCTAGTTCGCAAATTCCCAATTCGCACTTCCTCTTCGCATTTCCTCTTCGCACTTTCTAGTTCGCAATGCTGGCTCGCCATTCCCATTTCGCCAAACCCAGCTCGCCAATGCCTCTTCGCATTGCCGGCTCACCATTCCACTTCGCATATGCCGGCTCACATATGCCAGCTCGCATATGTCTCTTCGCCAAACCCAGTTCGCACTTTCCTCTTCACACTCCCAGTTCGCACTTCCTAGTTTCGCAAATTCCCAGTTCGCATTTCCTTTTCGCACTTTCTAGTTCGCAATTCCGGCTGGAAACCACTTAACCCAGTTCGCGAAAAACGCTGCAAATTATTCTAAATCCTCACTTCTTTTAGCACTTAGAATATATTTATAGATTTAGGAATCCAACATATCAAACAATATTATACACAATAATATTCTCCATGCTCATTTACTATCATCATCAAGATAATTAAATAAATAAAATTTATACTTATTGCAAAATCAATTAATTAGGCCAATTTCATTTAAAATATACACATATATATATATACAAAAATTGTATATGAAAATGATAGGTGTTACATGAATTGAGTACCTCTATCAGATATGATAGAAACTGGTATTCCATGAAGTCTCACTATCTCATCAACATAAATCTGTGCATACTGAGAAGCCGTATAGGTTGTCTTGACTAGTAGAAAATGAGCCGACTTTGTCAATCTGTCCATAATTACCTATATTGAGTCATGACCACTTGAAGTCCTTGGCAACCCCACAACAAAATCCATGGTTATCCTCTCCCATTTCCATTCTGGTAAGGGCAGCTACTGCAATAGACCCGAAGGTTTCTGATGCTCAAATTTCACTTATTGGCAAGTCAAACACCTTGCCACAAATTCAGCCACATCCTCTTTCATTCCACTCCACCAATAGGAATCCTTAATGTCATGGTACATCTTCGTTGCACCTGGATGCACATTATACTTATTATGGTGTGCTTCTCTAAGAATCATATCCCTCAAATCACCAACTGTTGGAACACACAGTCTGCTACTAAACTTCAACACGCCATCATTCACAACAAATCCTGGAGCCTTTCCTGATTCCACATCGTTCTTTAGCTTCATCAACTGAGGGTCTTTGTCTTGAGCTTCTCTAATCTGCTCAAAGAGAATTGGCTTAACTTGGAAATAACCTAAAAGCACTCCTGAATCTGACAAATCCAAACTGATTCCTGAATCACACAATTCCTGCATTTCTCTTACTAATGCTCTTCTACTCACATGAACATGAGCTAAGCTTCCTAAAGACTTCCTGCTCAAAGCATTAGCCACTACATTGGCTTTTCCTGGATGGTATAAAATCTCACAGTCATAATCCTTAAGCAATTCAACCCATCTTCGTTGCCTAAGGTTAAGATTTTTTTGCTGAAATATATATTTCAAACTCTTATGATCTGTGAAGATCTTACACCTCTCTCCATACATATAATGTCTCCATATCTTCAAAGTAAACACAACCACAACCATCTCAAAATCATGCGTTGGATAATTTACCTCATGCTTCCTCAACTGTCTAGAAGCATAAGCTATCACCTTACCATACTGCATCATCGCAATACACCGCATAACCTCCTTCACCCGACGACAAAGCTAAAATAGGTGTCATGGTGAGACAAACCTTTAACTTCTGGAAACTTTTTTCACATGCATCTGTCCACAGAAACTTCACTTGCTTCTGGGTGAGCTTACTCAAAGGAGCTGCAATCTTGGAGAAGTCTTGAACAAATCTTCAGTAGTAACCTGCCAAACCTAAGAAACTCCTAACTTCAGAAATATTTATGGGTCTAGGCCAATTCAGAATTGCATCCACCTTCCTAGGATCAACTTTAAGCCCATCCTTGCTCACTATGTGTCCTAGAAAGCCCACACTCTCAAGCCAAAACTCACACTTCGAGAATTTAGCAAATAACTGATGCTCTCTCAAGGTCTGTAACATTATCCTAAGATGTTCTCTATGCTCCTCTTCACTCTTAGAATATACAAGAATATCATCAATAAACACAATGACAAACTTGTCCAAAAATGGCTTAAACACCCAATTCATCAAGTTCATAAATGTAGTTGGTGCAATAGTCAATCCGAACGGTAATACTAGAAACTCATAGTGACCATATCTTGTTTGGAAAGCTATCTTCAACACATCCTCATTCTGAATCCTCAACTGATGGTAACCTGATCTCAAGTCTATCTTGGAAAAATGGCTTGCACCCTGCAACTGATCAAATAAATCATCTATCCTTGGCAAAGGATACTTATTCCGGATAGTTGCCTTGTTGAGCTGTCTGTAATCTATGTGCAATCTCATGGAACCATCTTTCTTCTTCACAAAAAGTACAAGTGCACCCCAAGGTGAACTGCTAGGTCTGATGAATCACTTGTCAAACAAATCTTGCAATTGAATCTTTAACTCTCTCAATTCCACTGGTGCCATTCGATATGGCAGAATAGAAATCGGATCTGTGCCAGGTAGCAACTCAATATCGAATTCTATCTCTCTATCTGGTGGCAACCCAGGTAACTCCTCAGGAAATACATTTGGGAACTCGCTGACAACAGGGATCTGCTCCAAAGCTTTTGCTTCCTTTTGAGTATCTCAGACATAAGTCAAATATCCTTGGCATCCTTTCCTCATTAATCTCCTCCCCTAAGGTTGATATCACATTATATGGTGCTTCACTTCTTTCCCCTTGAAATTCAAACTCCTCACCCGAAGGTGGCTTGAAGACCAACTTCTTCCCATTGCAATCTATGGTTGCATAATACTTGGACAACCAATCCATGCCCAATATCACATCAAATTCTAACACAAGCAACACAATCAAGTCTGCTACTAAACTCTTACCACTTATGC
>CANXYC011425283.1:0-14235 GCA_948193065.1 Aleurites moluccanus
TAGAGGGGCCAGAGTTGATTAGAGAGACTATGGAAAAAGTGCCTATGATCAGAGATCGGATGAGGACTACCTTCAGTAGGCAGAAGAGTTATGCTGATCCGAAGAGGAGGGATGTACATTTTGCAGTTGGTGATCATGTCTTTCTTAGGGTCTCACCGATGAAGGGTGTGATGAGATTTGGGAAGAGGAGTAAATTGTCACCAAGGTTTATAGGCTCGTTTGAGATTCTTGAGAAGATAGGTAACGTGGCCTATAGATTGGCTCTTCCACCTAGTATGAGCCATGTACATCCAGTTTTCCATATCTCTATGCTGTGAAAATATGTGTCCGATTCATCGCACATATTGGAGGTTCAAGATGTTGATCTCAGTCAGGACTTGTCATATGAGGAGCTTCCAGTGGAGATCATTGATCAACAGGTCAGACAGTTGCGGAATAAGGAGATCCCTATGGTTAAAGTGCTTTGGTGGAACCAGAATATAGAAGAGAGCACTTGGGAGAGTGAGCAGGAAATGAGGAGCAGATATCCATTCCTGTTCCAGCAGTGATGTATGTATTTATTTAAAATTCGTGAACGAATTTAATTGAAGGGGGGGAGAATGTAATACCCTAGAAATGTATAATAGGTTTTAGTGAATAAAATTCTTAGTATATAGATTAAAATCATCAAAATAACCAATAATAATTTTAGAAAACCAGTTTAAGCGAAAACGGAAATTTTTTTCAGAAAACGTCGGTGCCGATATCGCCGCAGTAAAAATAGCGCAATGAACGACGAATGAATTTTTGAATTTGGATTGAGGATAATTGATAAGTAATATTCATGTGTGAATACAGTAAAAAGAAATTTGAGAAAATATTACAGAACGCTCACAAAACGAGTAAAAGAGTATTTTCGGTGAATAGTGAAATTTGTAGGTTCGAGTTTCAGAACGAATCTGAAACTATTTTTATTAAATAATATTAATTAAAATATAATGTTTAAGCATTCACTTTGAGTTCTAATTCCCGACGAAACTTTCGGAATAAATTACCAAGCGAAAAAGGACCAAAACAAAATTTTAGAAAATTTGAGGACTAAAGTATAATTTACCTATTTTGTCTTATTATATAAGCCAAAATGGGCAGAATTTCTGCCATTTCCATTTCTTTTGTCCATGACCAATTTTCCTCTCTTTTCTTTGATTTTCCTTTGATGATTTGTGAAGGAAATTTGTTCTAAACACTAAACTAAAACCATACAATCATCAACCAACCAAAATTAACCATAGAAAATCAAAAAAAATTGAAGAACAATGAAGGAGCAAATTTTGGCCATTTTGGGAAAAAATTGGTAAGTGTTTATTTGTTTGATTTTTTGGTTTAAATAGGTTAAATTGATGATGAAATGAATAGGTAAATGGTTTAATTGCATCCATTGACGCATTAAACAATTTTCCCCAATTTAAAACCCCAAAATTAAAGTTGTGTGATATGGTTTTTAGTATATGGATTAGGATAGGTAAATTGGCTTTAGAATAAGTCAATTGGGTATTTATAGGTATTTAATTGACATTCGTTTCGTTGCAGAAAACTCGTTCGAGGAAAATCGTCAAATTTGGCCTAAATCGATAATTTAGGGATTTGGTAGCAATTGCTTTGCTTTTGGTGATTTGGAGGCTTAGGTGAGTCTAATATGCATCAATTTACTTGCCCAAATTGATAAGTTGAACTTTGGAAACCAATTGTGAAAAAGGTTTCTTGGCCGAACCCTAAATATGTCATTTTTGCCTTGTTTTGTTTTTATTGTTGGCTTGTGTTTTCTTGGCATATTTGATGCTTTCATTGAAGATTTTTGAGTTGTTTTGTTGCTTATGGAATTTCTTCCATTTGTGTGTTTGTTGATATTTGGGGCAATGTCGATATTGCACCAAAACCATACCGAAATTTCTGTAGGCCAACCATTTGAATGCCACTGTCGTCAACGACAATGGCATGCCAATTGCGTCAACTTTTTGACCGAAAATGACCAAAATATGTTTGTTTCCAGTTTTGGTCGTTAGACCTTTGGTCATTGTGTAATTGATTATTATTGATGTTTTATTGATTTTAGGCTCATTAATCGATTCTGATGAGCTATTACTACTTAACTGCTATTGATTGTTTGATATAGAGTTTGTTGAGATTGGGGATACCATTGTTGCATCATGGTATCCACTGATATGTTGTTTCTTGATATTGATCCTTATACGTCATAACAGAGCTACCGATTAGACAGGGTAGTGAGAAAATACTGTCGACCTTGTGCACATTGTATTAGTGATACCCTAGCTAGGAAATGGGTTATGGACCTAGCCATAAGACCTGGCCCGTCTTATGATACAGATATTGCTACAGGAGATTGTACGTGCGCATATAGTTCGTATATAGTCCAGATTGATTGCTACAGGAGATTGTATAATTTTTTATAATCCAGCCCTTTATCTGTTTTTCTCTATGGTACTGAACCTATGATATCCTTATTGATCTATTCTGTCATTTACTGTAAATGCTTCTATCAATTGATTATTCTGAGTATTTGATATCATTGGTTCATTTATAAATCTCATTTTCCTTGGCGATGCATATAGATTCACTGAGTATCTTATATACTCACCCTCTCATTGTTTACTTATTTCAGGAGAGGAGAAGATTGCAGAATCCTGTCGTTTGTCATCCAGGGATTTTTGCCGGCATTACTGATGTATATATATATTTTATACTATGTATTTTGGATGTTCATATCTAGCTGCTCCATGGGGTATGTATGGGTTAGCTAGGACATGAACAGATATATATATATGTTTATGAGGATATATGAGATAGTATTTCAGAATGAATAGTGTTTTATGATTGATTGGATATATGTATATATATGCATAGATATGCCATATGTAACAGATGATGGATAAGTTTTATTCCGCTGCGATAAATATATATATATATTGTGAATGTGATTGATACTGGTTCTACGAATGCCGGTCGCTATTGGCATCTTTCATGCCCTAGGACCGTCGCGATCCGACTGCGGGAACGGGTCGTGGCAGCTTCATATTGACACGTTGTCCATCACGGAATGTCCATCTCTTACATCCCTTCCAACTGGTAAATTTCCTCACTCGGTCAAGAGTCTTCGTTTTCCCTATTTGGACGACACAACTATTAGAGTCGCTCCATTACAGGTTCTCGCATCTCACTACATTAGGAATATATAACAGTCCCAAGTTAGAGTCTTTTTCCTGAAAGTGGATTGAGCATCCCCAATCTTAGCTCATTTACCATACTAGTTTGTGGGAATTTGAGATCGCTACCCAATCATATGCAAAATCTCAGATCTCTTCTATATTTGCAGATATTGGATTGTGGAGGTTTGGTGTCCTTTCCAGATGGGGGTTTTCCCCCAAATCTAATTAGACTCGTAATTGAGAACTGTGAGAATCTGAAACAGCCAATGTTGGAATGGGGACTCAAAAGACTCACCTTTCTTACAGATCTCACAATCAAGGGTGCAAGTCCAAGTACAGATATAGCTTCCTTCCCAGATGAAGAGGGCCAGTTGCTTCCATCTTCCTTAATCAATCTTTACATAGATGGTGTTAAAAATCTGAAATCCATATCCAGGAGTATTCACAACCTCACATCTCTTCATGATTTATGGCTTTACAATTGCCCTGAACTGAGATCCTTGCCAAAGATGGGCCTTCCTGCCACACTTGGAATCTTATATATCGCAAATTGTCCCCTTATCAACAAACGTTGCACGAAAGAGAAAGAAGATCATTGGCGCTTCATCGCCAATATCCCCCGCCGTATAATCGGTTAAATAAAATCCATAACCATAAAGAATCCTGTGTTCCTTGAAACAATGATTATAGTATGAAGGCATTCCACAAATGAGGTATTACTCTTTTTGCTTTCTGACTTCCAGCTTATATTGTATCTGATATGCAACAATTTTAACCAGAAGGAAAGAAAAAAGATTATAATCTCTTTCAATCAGTTGTCTATCATATGGTGTTTCAACTATAATAAGATCCACTATTTTATTTTTGAGAAATACAATAATTCATTAGAAAAGGCTAAAGCAATGTCAATTGTTCATCTTCCAACACACGCAGCTATTTCATTGAAATAATCTTATAATTTTTGCAGTAGCATTGTCATTATCATGTGATTTTCTGAGCCCTGCCTTGTCAAGAATATATTTGAGAGAGTTTGTTGCAATGTGGGCTTGAATTTTTGGACTTGGTAAGAATATAGTAATTGCTTGGTTATGTTTCTATCCCCTTGATGTTTCCTAGTCCCCAAGTCTTGGCTATAGTTTATTTTTGGACTGTCAAATCCATCTACTTAATTTGACTTTTACTCTTTTGATGCTCAAGTATACCAGGTTTGAATTCTTCATTTGTTCCAATGTTTGCATAACAATTATATATGTGTTGTATAAAACAGAGACCAGTATGCATCCATTACAGGAGATTATGAAAGTTGTTCCCCTTCCTTGGAATCCATTTCGAAGCCAGAATTCTTGATTTTTTATCTTAATCATAACTTGGTTGTATGCATACATTTACAGCATGCATAAACCCTTCATAAATGTGCCTTCACAAGAGGGAAATGTACTCGGTCTTTCCATTTCGCCTCCATAAGCATAGTCGTGTGCCAACCAAATAAACAATCTACAAGAACATGTATTAAGCAACTGGGTTAGAACAGATACATGAAGCAAAGGCCCTCAACATGAATTACTTCAAAATAATGACATACTACTGCGAGTTACCTTGCTCTCATCGATATCAAAATCATATCAAAATCAACTATGGGGCTTGCATCTGGGATTGAATATCCTTCCACACATTTGTAACTTTCTAATGACCAGAGACGCATAACCTACCATCATAGCTATGCAAAAGTTAGCAGAATTGAGTTATACAGCATATATTATGTTCTTTATTTAGGAGAACATCAGAGACATGCCGCAAAAGTAATCACATCAAAATAAGTTCAGGTTCTAGTACCATATAGCCAACAAGTACTCAAGACAACTTTTATTGGCATGAATCTTCATATGTTGTGTTAACATGTCCATTATGAAACTAAAATTATCAGAAAAAGAAAGTCATTGCTCACCAAAATTTCATATGGCAGGATATAAAAAGAGGTGGAATTCATCTGGATGTACCAATCCTTCTTTACTTCCTAGATTCGAAAAACTTTAAAGCCCAATTATGAAGCCCAAACCAATTGAATGTGAAAATTAACATTTGAGATTTGAGGATTAATAGTAAAGAATTTGAGTCCATTTAATTATAAACATGCAAGACCAAGACTTTGCACTTGGGATAGAATCTTCCCCATTTGGGTAATTTATCTTTTGTTTAGGTATTTGCAAAGAAGATTAAATAGTTAAATAGATAATACATATAATAAATTAATTTAAGAAATAGAGGTTCTAACTAATGTAATTTGATATAGTAAAGAAATTAAGAATGTGTTTAAATCTATTTTCAAGATTTAAAAACAAAAAAAAATTAAGTAAGACATGATGACTTTTTTTAAAATGACATTTTCAAAACATATTTTTTATCCAAACAATCATATTCAACTCATTTTTATAGGTATAAAAGAAACGACATATTGTGTAGATTTTTCATTATCCTTTTCAAAAGAATAAATTATTATAACACTCTTAAACTTTGTATTAATTACATTTTAATCCACCTATTTAAAAAAAATTAACCTTTTCTAATAAACTTTAAAAAAAAATGTAAAATTTTGAGAATTAAAATATTTTATAATATAGTAATTCATTTAATTGAAGAATTTAAATTTTAATAGATTAAACTATTTTTAAAGGATTAAAAATATTATATTTTTAAATTTTGGGACGAAAATGCTGTACAAATTAATATGTCAATAACTAAAGTTTAGAAAAAAAAAATTTATTTTTATACATAAGATTTAAAGTGTTGATTATTAAAAGTATTAATTTTTAAATTGTAAAAATTAAAGTGATAATAAAGATAAATCTCAGGAGTAATCCAGTGATTTACTTCAGAAGGGCTTTATGGCTCGACAATCAATTCTGCTAATAAAAAAGTGACTTCACAGAAATATCAAGAGGTCCACTTTTGAGTCCTTTAGAAAAACCAATAATTAGTCCTCCCAAAACCGCGTTGAAAATAAAATCCATAATCTACAGGTAAAAAGGTGAAATTTTTCTTATCTTGTTCCTGACCTCTGATAATTTTTTGCTGGAATTTTGATCATTCTCTGTGATGGAAATTGCAACTACTATTGGAGGTGCTCTTCTAGCTCCTGCATTTCAGGCTTTGTTGAATCAGTTGGCCTCCGAAAACGTGGTCAAGTATGCCCGTGAAGGGGACTTCCTTACTGAACTCGACAAGTGGAAGGAGATGTTGCAGAGAATTTATGGTGTGCTTGAGGATGCAGAGGAGAAGCAGAGGACGAACAGGTCAGTGGAGATGTGGGTAAGCCAGCTCAAGGATTTGGCTTATGATGTGGAGGACATTCTTGATGAGTTTGACATTGAGGCTAGACAGCGCAACTTGGAAGCAGAACCTCTGGCTGGTGCTGGTACAAGTAAGGCACGAAAACTCTTCCCCACTTGCTGTACTGGACTGAATCTAAATGCTGTCAAGTTCAATAGTGATATGATTTCCAAGATTAAGGGAATTAGTACTCGATTAGATGATATCGCCTCGCAAAAAAATCATCTGGAGTTGAGAGAGATTGGTAGAGAGGGAACCAGTAGAGTGAAGGAAAGAATTCCCACAACCTCTTTGGTGAATAAAGCAGAGGTTTATGGGAGGAAGGAAGATAAGAAGGCGATTCTTGAACTTTTGAATATTGAATCAAGTAATGAAAGATTCTCTGTGATTCCTATAGTTGGGTTGGGAGGCCTTGGCAAAACAACTCTTGCTCAGCTCGTCTTTGATGAGGTCCGGAAAGAGTTTGATTTGACAGCGTGGGTTTCAGTTGGCGATGATTTTGACATTTTCAGAATTACCAAGACAATTCTTCAGTGGTTTGGTGGAGATTTTGGTGCCAAAGATTTGAGTTTGCTTCAAGAAAAATTGAAGGAAAGGCTCTCTGAGAAGAAACTTTTAATTGTCCTAGATGATGTTTGGAATGAAAAGTATGAAGATTGGACTGTCCTTCGTCGTCCCTTTGAATATGGAGCAAAAGGAAGTAGAATTATTGTCACAACTCGCAATCATAGTATTTCACAGATGATGGGTAATGTTCAGGGTTATCCTCTTAAAGAGTTAAGGTATGATGATTGCCTGTCAGTGTTTGCTCAACATGCTCTAGGAGCAACAAATTTTGATCAGCACTTGGATCTCGAAGCACTTGGTAAAAAAATTGTTGAGAGGTGTCAAGGATTGCCTTTGGCAGCTAAAGCTATAGGAGGTCTCCTACGAGGTCAACTAGATCATAATGTGTGGGGAAATGTGCTAAATAGTGCCATTTGGGGGGAGAAAAGTGGCATTCTTCCAGCATTGAGGTTGAGCTACCATCAGCTTCCTTCTCATTTGAAACGATGCTTTGCTTATTGTGCCATTTTTTCAAAAGATTATGAATTCAATGAGAATGAATTGGTTTTGCAATGGATGGCGGAGGGATTTCTGCAGCAATCGGAGGGAATGAAGCATATGGAAGACTTGGGTCATGGCTATTTTCAAGATTTATTATTGAGATCTTTTTTTCAACAGTCTACTAGCAACAAATCTCGATATGTAATGCATGCCCTTATCCATGATCTAGCTCGATCTGTTAGCGGAGAAGTATGCCTCAATTTGGATGATAAATTGAAGGGCACACAATCATTTACAAAGGTTCGCCATTCAGCATTCACTTGTCAGTACTATGACATCTACCAAAGATTTGAAGCTTTTAACAAGATGAGCAATTTGCGAACATTCTTAGCATTAGCCCGTCATCCATGGCCATATAATTTTATAGCTATTAAAGTGGTGCATGACTTGGTGCCAAAACTGAAACGTTTAAGGGTGCTATCACTAGCTGGGTATAAGTTTGAAGAGTTGCCAAGTTCGATTGGGTCCTTGAAACATTTACGATACCTTGACTTGTCTTACACTAAAATTGAAAGATTACCTAAATCTTTGAGTAATCTTTGCAATTTGCAGACTCTGAAGTTAAACGAATGTAAGAATCTCATGGAGTTGCCCACAGACATTGGCAATTTAATCAAATTGATGCATCTTGATCTCATTGGTACAGATGCTTTGCAAGAGATGCCGCTGGAGATAGCTAATTTGACAAATCTCCAAACATTGTCGAAGCTTATATTGGGGAAAGGCAGTGGCGTTGAAATAAAAGAGCTAATGAACTTCCCTCATCTAGAAGGTCAGCTTCATATTGAAGGTCTGCAGAATGTGGTAAACATTCGTGATGCAGAACTTGCCTATTTAAAGAAGAAGGAGGGTCTTGACGAATTGACGTTGGCATGGACTGATAATTTGCATGATTCACGAAGTGAAGAGGATGAATTAGTACTTAGCTTGCTACAACCTCATAAAAATCTGACAAAGCTTTCAGTTAAATTTTATAGTGGCAAGAAATTTCCAATCTGGATAGGAGATTCCACATTCACAAATATGGTGGATATAGAGCTCTGCAATTGTCAGAATATTATCGTGCTACCACCACTCGGGAGACTACCCAAACTTAGAAAGCTGAGCATATTGGGCATGGGCGGAGTGAAAGAAGTGGGTGTTGAATTTTATGGGGATAATTCTTCTACTATTGAGCCTTTTCCATCTCTGGAGACTCTAGAAATCAAGAATATGCCGGAGTGGGAGCAATGGGCTTGGTCTAATAGTGTCAGTGAAGACATTGCAGGAAGTTTCCCTAAACTGCGTGAGCTTTCCATAAGAAATTGTCCTAAGTTGGCCGGAAAACTGCCCAGCTGCTTTCCTTCCCTCAAAACACTGGATGTTGAAGAATGTCAGGAGATTATTCTCAGAAGTGTGCCTGATCTGATCTCCCTCACAACCTTAAAAATTAAGAGAATTTCAGGGCTTGCAAGTTTACATGAAGTGGTTACACAGGCATTAGTGGCAATTGAATATCTGGAGATTTATGGTTGTGATCAACTGATGTACTTGTGGGAAGATTCAACTAATTTAGACAAACTTGCTTGTCTGAACCATTTAAAGATCAATTATTGTAAGGAGCTTGTGTCATTGGTAGTGGGAGAAGGAGGGCTTTTGCCTTGCAATCTTCAAGTACTGAGAATAGATTATTGTAAAAAATTTGAGAATTTGCCGAGAGGGCTCCTCAGCCTCACATTTCTCAGAGATTTGATGATCTTTTATTGCCCAAAACTTGTGTCCTTTCCAGCGCAAAGTTTACCTTGCAGTCTTAAAAATCTTGAAATCAGGCATTGCGATTCTCTGGAGTCCCTGCCTGATGGCATTATGCATGATAGTAATGCTATCAATGAGATGATTCATCTTGAGACTTTGCGTGTCACAAAATGTCCATCTCTCACATACCTTCCAATTGGTGAATTTCCTCATTCGGTCAAGAGTCTTCGTCTTCCCTATTGGACGACACAACTATTAGAGTCGCTCCATGACAGGTTCTCGCATCTCACTACATTGGAAATATGTAACAGTCCCTTGTTAGAGTCTTTTCCGGAAAGTGGGTTGAGCATCCCCAATCTCAGGTCATTCACCATACTAGGTTGTGAGAATTTGAGATCGCTACCCAATCGGATGCAAAATCTCAGATCTCTTCTATATTTCCAGATAATTTATTGTGGTGGTTTGGTGTCCTTTCCAGATGGGGGTTTACCCCCAAACCTAGTTAGTCTCGTAATTTGGAACTGCAAGAATCTGAAACAGCCGATGTTGGAGTGGAGACTCAAAAAACTCACCTTTCTTACATATTTCACAATCAAGGGTGCAAGTCCAAGTACAGATATAGCTTCCTTCCCAGATGAAGAGGGCCAACTGCTTCCATCTTCCTTAATCAATCTTCAAATAGATGGTCTTACAAATCTGAAATCCATATCCAGGAGCATTCACAACCTCACCTCTCTTGAAGATTTACAGATTTACAATTGCCCTAAACTGCGATCCTTGCCAAAGAAGGGCCTTCCTGCCACACTTGGAACCTTAATTATCGCAAATTGTCCCCTTATCAGCAAACGTTGCACAAAAGAGAAAGGAGATTATTGGCGCTTCATCGCCAATATCCCCTGCTCTGCAATCTCTTACACAAAATCCATATCCATAGAGATTTCTGTGCCCTTGAAACAATGATTAGAGTATGAAGGCATTCCACAAATAAGGTGGTACACTTTTTGCTCTGACTTCCAGCTTATATTGTATCTGATGTGCTACAATTTTAACCAAAAAAGAAAAAAAAGATAATAATGGTCACTTTCATTCAGTTGTATATCATATGGTGTTTCAAACATAATAAGATTCATATTTTTTTTAAAATTTTTAGAAATTCAAATAATTCATTAAAAAAGGTAAAATATTCATAGTTCTAAAGGCATATGACTTGTTCATCTTCCAACACATGCAGCTATTTCACTGAAATAATGTTATAATTTTTGAATCATGTAATTTTCTGAGCCCTGCCTTGTCAAATATATTTGAAAGAGTTTGTTGTAATGTGGACTTGTTGGAAAACTTTCAGAATTATAGTTATTGCTTGGTTATGTTTCTATCCCCTTGATGTTTCGTAGTCTCCAAGTCTTGCCTACACTTTGTTTTGGCTTCTTGGTTTCTGCCATTTGATAATCAAGTAGTTGTGTGTTTTGATTTATATGAACGTTCATTTTTTTTAATTCATCTCTTTACTTGATGACTTGATGGTTAAAGTTGCATTATATTTATATCTTCTGTTGCTAGTTCACAATGCATACATCATATTGATTTCATCTGTTACATTGGATTATAGATGATATTTGTAATGCTTTATCGTTCTTGTCACAGTAGCAGATAGAAAGATGTTTAATGATGGCAACTTAAGTTCTTCCCCCTCATATTTATGATGTCCTTTTATTTTGTACTGAATTTTGGTGCAGATGATTCAATTACTTCTTCAGGTTTGCACTCATTTGAGAGTTTTGAATCTTTTGATCAGCTATGGATGTTTTTGTAATATCTGTCATTTTGTAGTGTTTTTATTAATTTTGTATGTTTGGAGAATTGATTAATTTTAAATGAGAATGTTGAGAATTCCAGAATTCTTTTGATTTAATGCAATTGCAGGATTTTGTGATGATAATTTCATATTTTTAAAAGCATAACTTAGTAAAGTATAAAACATAAAAGTTGTGAGTTTATGTCTTGACTGTAATTCTGTAAAATGGTTTGGCAAAATTCTGTATGAGTGATGAGTTATATCTATTTGAATAAGGTTGGTCTGGTTGAGTATTTCTGCAGGAAGTCAGTATTTATTTGGAATTACTGGGAATGACTGAGGCAGAATTAGCTGAAGGTGTGAACATAAAAAATGTTCCTTTGTGTGTTGAGATGATGTCTGTTAAATTTTAGAATTTTTGGATAAGTGTATCTCAGTGGAAAGTAATTTTTCTCAGGGTTGTTCGTTTGGATTTTGGGGCTGAAATTTGGGTGACATTTGGAGAGTCTCCATGGTCTGTGTGTTGGTTCTTATAATTTGAAATTTGGATATATTGTGCCCCTGCATATTGATTTTAAATGGCAGAAAGAATTAGTAAGTTTGGACATTTGTAGCTCATTTGCGAGCTGGCTAAGCGTGAGATGTCCAGATAAGGTTTAACTTAGAGAAGTCTTGATTTGGCGAGCCGGCAAAATGCGAAGTGGCATTTTGCGAGCCGTCAATGCAAAGTGGCGAAGTGGCGAGGTGAGATTGCTGAAGTGGCAATTGGCGAAGAGGCATATGTGAGGTGGCATGTGCGAAGAGAGTTTGGCGAAGAGGATTTGGCGAAGAGGCGAAGTGGCAGTTCGCGAAGAGGCGAAGTGGTAATTCGCGAAGAGACGAAGAGGCAGTTCACGAAGAGGTGAAGAGGCGAAGTGGCATATGCGAGGAAGAGTTCACGAGGAGAATCTGGCGAGGCCACATATGCGATGTGGCATATGCGAGCTGGATTAGCGAAGTGGCATTGCCGGATCAAGTTTGGCGAGCTGGCTTAAGCGAGGTAGCTTTGCCGAAGCAAGATTGGCGAGGCAAGCTGGTCAGTGTGTTTCTGGGGCAGTGGTCTATTTAAACCCCATCAGCCCAGAATCGTTTTCACGATTTTTCTTTCTTTCTTTCTTCGTGATATTCAGTCTTTTCTCATAGTTAGCCTCATTTTATTTTCTAAGGCATTAATAATCAAATTAAGGCATTAGACTTCTAGATTAGTCTATATTGAGGCAGAAATCATCAGATTTGAGCAGAAATCTCAGAAATTGCAGTGTGAGAAAAATAAGGTAAATTTTCTTCTCAAGCTATTTTCTTTAGATTTATTTAAATCTATAAGTTAGGATAATTAATACTGGGTATACATAATTTATTGCTAGTAATCTGAAGCCATTAGTGGTAAATAATGTGGGAGAAATCAGAATATTGAGGCTGTCATAAATAGTAACATGAACAATAACTCCGAAAATTAAATGCAGATTTTCTTTAAGAGATAAATAAAATGTGTTGTTGGGAATTAAGAATAGAGACTCTAAGATAATTAATTATTAGGAAATCATGATAAATATTATTAATTTGGAGAAAACCCTAATTTTATATATTTGGAAAAATTTCTCAGGAGGAGGAAATTCGAATTGATTGGAGAATTTTAAGTGAGCAGATTGCTAAAGAGAAATTTGTATAAAAGGTAAGTATGAATATTTATTTGTTTCTTGTTTCTTGAATATAATGTGACCTAGCATCTTTGATTTGTTCATTCATATATATATAATTGTATACATAATATAAATGACTTGATCAATTTTCTTAGATCAAGCTCATATGATTCTTGTTTGTTAAACCCGATTTGAATGATGTTATATGATGATGGTCTTGCGACCAATATGCTTCCACGAGATTGAAAACTCCATGACCCATGGATAGAACGCTCTTCCCAATGAGAGTAAATTCATTGGTCCATAGTGCATTTTGGTAGCTCAGTTGATAGGATTTTTACCAGTGTTCCACCTAGAGGGGGTCATGAGCTCTAGGCGCATGCCTGGCCAAGCATGTGTGCACGTTAAGGTAGCAAGGCTACCGATACGTATGTTATGATATGAGATCATTTCTATCAGATGAGATTTGATAATGTCATTCTTTGTGGGCATTCTATGTTCTAAATATGAACCATGATTTGATTCATGATATGATTTGATATAGCCAAAGTATTATGAGTTCCATGTTTCTTTCAAAGTAAAGCTTATTATTCTTCCATGCCTAAATTTATAAATATTTGTTCATAACCATGATTCGATATTCAGACTTTTGATTATTATGTTCATATCTTACTGAGTTTAAGGCTCATTCCTATTCTGTGGATTTCAGGTGATAGCATAGCTCGAGAGGGAGTTAATAGAGTGGATCGGGCTTCTTGACTTGTTTATCCCAAGAAGCTTCATTGTAATAAATTTTTTTGAGATATTTTGTGTATTCATTTATGGGTATTATGACACAATGTGTATTGGAGTATACTCTAGAGCTCCGTAGTTAGTCATTTGAGGATACTAGTATATTTTGATATATGATTATTACCTTTTAGGATACTTTTGTTCCTTAGTGAAGTGAGATGCATCTTTTGATCATTAAGGAACAAAAGAAAGCTATGATATGATAATAGTAAAGATTTGATGGATGTTTAACTGAATTTATTAGTAAAGATTAATGTATAATAATATATGATGTTGTAAATGATATAAATTGTGTATGAGATTCATGATATGTAAGTTTTACGGGTTTATGGTGGTCTTAAGCCTACCCTTGCCCTAGGACCGTCGCACCACTGGAGTTGGGGTTTGACAATTATTGGCATTGTGCACAATTAACTCTTTATAATATTTACCCTAACTAGGAAGGGACTTGTCCTAGACTGTCACACCCCAACTCCAGTGGTGCGACGGTCCTAGGGCAAGGGTAGGCTTAAGGCCACCATAAACCCGTAGAACTCACAGATTACTATACTCATAAATACCAATAATATAACATCATAAATTTCCATGTTCATACATA
>CANXYC011425311.1:0-18397 GCA_948193065.1 Aleurites moluccanus
GTTTATTTTTTTTTTTCTCAATTTTAAAAAAAAAAAAATTATTCTTTTAAAAAATTTTTTTCTTTTTTTTAAACAAAAAAATTAAAAAAAAAAAAAAAAAAAAAAAAAAAAAAAAAAAAAAAAAAAAAAAAAAAAACCTAATTTTATTACATATTTACTCCTTCCATTTTTTTCATTTTAGAAATTCATCAATTTTTATTTTTAATTATCATTTTAAATTTTCAAAATAATATTTATTAATTTTTTTTTATTTTATCTTTATAATATTTAATTAAAATATAATAACTTAATTTAAAATAAGGTTGAAAATATAAAATTATATAAATTTTTTTAAATATAATTAATAAGTATCTTAATATGTATGTAAAATCTTAGACAATAAATAAAAAAACGGAGAGAATATAACACTTAAAGTTTACATTTTCCCACTTAAATTTGCCAAAATAATGTCTAGTGGTTGGCAAGTGAAATGATGAAAAGTGTTACTAACAATTAGATAATTTAATGGGTAATTAAGGATTCTAAGGTCACTGAGTCAAATGCCAAACTCGGGACTCCAAATTCAGTGCAACTCCCCAAATCTGGCCCTCGGTTGGAACCATTTTTGTCTGTTCCTTGACCTAGGTTTTGCTACCTAAACGTGTAACCAAAGCTTAATTAATTAATTAAAAACGTCAAATTAATTAATTCTTCAAACCCAACCTTCTATACCTCTTTCTACGTGAAAATTTATAAAAACCCTCTTGCTAATTACTAGAGGTGGATCTTTATAGAGACAATGAGGAGTCATGGCTTCTGTAAAATTTAAAATTTTTAATAAATATTATATATATTTAACTTTTTTAAAAAATTTATTTACATTTTTAATATTTAGCCTCAAATTAAAAATATTTGTTGCAGTATAATGAAATGATTTGATTTGATCATATAATAAAATTCAAGCCCAGCCACTATTATCCACAATTATGTAAGTTACAAGTCCAATTAAATTTTTATAAATTATTATTATATACTTATTGGCTCGACAACTTCATTAAATTTACTTTAATGTCGTTGTAACACCAAATTTAAATTCAAATCCAACTTTTTTTTTTTTATTAATATTCCTTTACAACTATAATTTACAAAGTCAAAATGAAATGTTGGATTCTCATTTGAGGACTCTACCTTAAAGGGTTAATAATATAGACTTAAATGAAAAAATATTCATAAAAATAATTAAATTTAAAATTAAGATTTTAATATTCATTTAAAAAAAATATTATACCCTTAATTATTCCAATCAAAATTTTAAAAGTAAAATATAGGAGGAGGATTAAAGGTAAAAATAAAATAGTTCATTGAGTTAGGAACTAATATATATAAAACAAAAATTAAAGGAAAAAAATATAAAAATTATGGAATTAGAGGATAAAGATAAAAAAATGTTTTGGGGTAAAATATGTAAAAAAACATATTAATGGTAAAAATATAAAGAATAGCTTAAATTGAAGGAGATTAAATATAAAAATTAAAGGGAATATTACATAAATAAATTATTTTTTTTTTACTTTTTTTTTTTATTTTACGGTTGATTTTTTTTTCATTTTTATTATTTTTTGGTATATGTTTAGTATATGTGTAATATATTTATTATATGTTTGATATATGTTTAGTATATGTCATATTTTTGAAAAAAAAATTTTAGATATTTAGTATTTTTGAAAAATATTTTTAGATATATAGTATTTTTGAATTTTTTTTTATAACAGTAAAAATAAAATATTTTTTATATTTTTTGGTATTTTTGAAAAAAATCCTAAATTAAATGTAGGAGGCTAAATAAAAAGTTTTGGGGGCTAATATGAAATAAAAAAAAAAAAATTATAGGTGAAGATTAAAAAAAAAAAATCTGAAAATTGGGCTAGGGGCTGGGGGCATGGCCACTAGCCCTCTGGGCTCGCCATTGACCTGACTCATATATTTTGTGTGAGGTGATGTGTCATTCGGTGAATTACCCTATAATTCTATAATTGATAAGCAGAAATTATAATATAATTTATAAGCATATTTTATTTTTTTGAATATTATATTTTATTTTATTTTCGGCATAATAGCCCAGCAGAAGTTACATTATTAATTGGCTTAAAATATGAATTAATCATGGCCAATCATGTTTCTTCCACCAAGTATAATTATCATCAGAAAGATAAAAGCCCGTATTTGAGACTAACCAATAGCAATTGCCAGTTCCTTCACAGTCCAAACCCTCTTCATTAGGCCTAAAAACATCAAAGCTCGTATCCTTATTCCCCCATTTCATGTAACAATAAAATAGAGTTGTTCTTGACCAATTGATTCCGAAATGAAAGTTAAAATTATCTCCAACCTTCAATATATGGCTACCAAGATCATCATCTTTAGATTTGCAGTGTATAATTAAGAAATCCTTGTTGGAATCTAGGCCATTGATGATATAAACACGGTAACGGAGTCTATAACCATTTATTTCTTCTTCTGCTAATGCTATTGAACAGCAAAATACCAAGTAAATAAGGAAATGGCAAATTTTGTTAGAAATTGGGCTCATGGTGAACCAATGATGGTTCTGCTTTGTTTGTCTCTTTTAAAACTATATATTCAAGTGATGTAGAATTTAAATGCATTATTTTTATGTACACTATGAGTTTTAGATAATTTTATCATTATCCAAGCATCTCATATGAAATATAATACATATCTTAATTCTGATATCACATTAATGTCTAATTGAGGCAACTAAATATGTGAAAGATCTATGCAGGATATGCAAATTATGAAGGCAATATTTAGCACTAGAACATGTGTCCTTAAAATAGGGTTTTGAAATTAAACCATGCCTTCTTATGGCAATCAGTTCTTTATAGGGGAAAAGAAGAAGTATGGTGTCTCTGAAAGGTGCCATATGCAAAATATGAAATTATGAAGTAACCAATTCTGAGTTTGGTATCAGATTTTGTTAGGTTATTATGGGATTTGCATGTGAGGCCATTATTTCTCATTCTATAGACTTGGCTTTAAGATTTTTTCTTTCTATCTTTTCTTTACTATAACGTACCGATTATATACTAATTAATGAAAACACATTAATTAAATCTCTTTGTTGCTTCATATTAAGCACTCAAATTGTTATATTTTCACACTAAAAGACTCGTTAAATTTAAGGTTAATGAATTATGTATATCTCATGGATATTGCATGAAATTAACTTAAGATCCTTAAACATTTTATATTTTATCTAATAAGTTATGTATTGAAATACGACTTACTATTTGGTTTAACTTTTAAAAAATGAAAAACTAAATTAAATTATATATATAAAAAAAATTAATCGAATTGAATTGTTTATACTATTAGCTTTTGATTCGTTTTTACTGTTTTTACCCACAAAAAAAAAAAAAACACTTTCACACCCTATATGTTTTTAATGGCAGGTTTGACCTACATGGGCCTAAATATGGTGAATCTCACAATTGCATAATTGTGTTGGACCTTACCCATATTGCCTATATTGTAAATTCCAAAACTCATTGGTCCCTATGATGTATATTTTGCACTTTTTTTTAATTGGGTAGATTGGAGGGAAGGAAGAAATTTTTTATTTTTATTTTTCTTTTTTGTGGTTGTATACCTAATAAGGAGGAGAAGAATGAGGACTCAAACTTGAGAATCATTCCCAATAAGCAAAACTCCTTGCCATCAAATTTATATTTTATATAGGGAGTGATTATTATTAATTTTATTTGAGTAAAATTATTTATTAAGTGTCATTATCCGATTTAACTTTTATTTTTAATCAGATTTTGATTATTTCATTTTAAATACTCTTAAAAAACATATTAAATCATTTCAATATTATTAACAAATATGAATCTCTTCCCATATAATACATCTATTAATTTTTAATTTTAATTATAAAATTCGATCATAATTACGAGAATCAATATTCAAATAAGGAAATGTAAAGTAAAAAAGATGAGGGCCAGAATAGTATACCAAAAAAAAAAAAGCAAAAAGTGTGATTCTTTTTGCTCTTAACTTTTTCCTTGTTTGTTATAAAAATAGTTCGTCTTAATTATTTCTTGCTTAATGAATGAAATTGCTCAACTGAACTAATAGCCTTGCCAGTCAAAAGGACGACTGATTGCATTTGAAATCATGTCCATTATCCCTAGTGGTAGGGTCATGACTTTGTCCCTTGATTTTTAAATATTCTATATTATATCAAGTCGCATTTAAAAATATAAATATATAAATAAAAATAAAATTGATTAAACTTATATATTTATAAAATCAGTTATCAAAAATAAATTTTAAATATTCAAAATTTTTCTTTAAGAACTGAAAATAAAATCCATCTAATTTTGAATATTAAAAAATATATAAATAAAAATGAATATAAAAATTTTAGGAAGGGACACATTATTCAATTTTTAGAAGGAAACTATTTTACTTTATATATTATTTTTCTTGTGAAATTGAAAAATAAAAGAAAATAAAGGAAAAATAAAAAAATAAGGAAAATAAATGAAATTATACTTTGTCAAGAACTAAAAAATTAATTTTTTTCAAAATAAAATAATTATTTTATTAATTTTATTAAAAAATAAATAATAATTTATTTTAAAAATTTATAAAAATTAAAAGAGACACGTGTCCCTCGTCATAAGATAGATCCGTCTTTAGGTGTAGATATTTATTTTTACAGTAAAATTGGGTTAAATATTATTTAAAATTCTATCTTTCTAACTTTTGTTTTGTATGAACAAGTCTTCTTTGAATTCGGTTGGTCTCTTCATAGCGAAACTCAAGCAAATTATTAAAGTCAATGGAAAATTTCTCATATGTTTGAAAAGATATGAAAGTAAATGGCAACCTAATTTGTATGAAATTTTCCAAAGCACCTTAATTATATTATTTAATTAATTTAATTTAATCATTCCAAAAACCTAACTAAAGAATGTGGTGAGCCTGCACAAAACCATTATTAGCTATTAAATAATGGTAATATGAAATATGATCAATTACTAAGACGTGTCACCTACTTAACAAAAATTTTCAAGATTTTTGTTCTTTTTATACACATATATATTCAAATTCTTTAAAAAATAAACAATGATGTTAATATTAAAACTTTTTTTTTTTTTGTATAAAGATTGAAAGATTATTGAAGTTCTTTGAATGGTACTATTGGGAAAACATTTGACTGTGTTAAATTAATTACTTATTATTAAATTTGTGTAAATAGTTGTTGATGATTTTTTTAGAAAAAATATGAAGAATTTATATAGTTGTGATTAAAAGTTATATCTTGAATATATGATTTGCTATTTTTTTTCATTGAAAATTTATCTTAATCTAGACATGGACTGTTTCCAAATGTACAATTTGATACAATTGACTCATTAAAATAATAGATTATTTATATTAGCATTTTAATAATCACTTGCTTGAGGGTAAGCATTATCACACAACTGCCTTTTCTAATTGTTTCCTTAAAACATTTAAAAAAAAAAATAGAAAGCGATTGTATATATTTTTTTTCAATAATTTGATTGGTAGGAGAATTATTTTTTTATTAATCAGAATTCGATTTTTAAAGTCAATATTTAAAAAAAAAAAAAAATATAAGTTAAACACTAAATATATTATACAATTCAACTCATGTAACAAAAAATTTTAGTTTTGATAGATCTATAAATTTAAAGATGAATTTATGAAATCATATATGATAGCTATTCTTCAAAAATTTTTAAATTTTTTTTAAAATGCATTAAAAGTAACATAATTTATTAAATAAATTTTAATATCGCTTGTTAAAATTATGAAATTAAATTTGACATTAATTTAATTTGAAAATATTCATAATAATATGATAAATAAAAATATATTTAATAAGTAATTTAATAAATGAGTACCCGCTCATATAATATAAGAAATTAAATATTGAAATTCAAATAGCTCGTCCCCTTAAAAAAATTCTCCAATGTACCAAAAAATAAAAAATAAAAAATCTTATTGGAAGACCAATTCCAATACATGACTCAGGCACTCAGATTTAATAGATCTAAATCTAACAAACTCTGCCAAGTAATAAAAAAAACAAACACCTACAAATGACGGTACCATTTCTCGTTAAAATATATAATATGTTAATATTAATAAATATATTAATTACTAAAATAAGTATATTTTAGTATGTAATGAAAAATTAAGAATTAGAGATCCCAACAAAAATGGGACAAAATGGGGCCTTTGTAAAAGTCGCCTGCCCTAAGTTAAATCTTGTACGGGACAGCTAAGCTAAGCCCACTAAATAATTAATATATATATATATCTCTGTGATATGATGGTCTTGCTCTTGAAAGCGATTCTTTCGTTCAATTTTTATAATTATCAATAATTATTTTAAAAAATATAACAAAACATAATTTAACAGTAAATTTTATTAAAGAATTAATTTAAATTTGAATTTTTTACTCTAATATTAAATATTAAATAATTATTTTAAAAAAATAAATAAATATTTTAAAAATTTAATTATATTTAGAACTTAACTCGAATTTCTTCTATAAAACACGTTTAAATAATATAAATAATAAACCAATGGGACCCATGTTATATAAATTTTCATCTTTTTGGTTTTGCTGTCCTGTCGGTGTGGCTCTTTAATGAAATTGGTCGCTTAGCCAGAGATTTCTTGGAGTTGGTACTTTCACCAACATCTCTCTCTGATTCCTTCTTATTAATTTTGCTAAAAAAATCAAATGTAACATTTTCTCTATTTTCACCTATAATCTTATTTATTTATTTATAAATTATCTAATATCCGATAATCATATTAAATATAAATTATTTTAAATTCGAATTAAATAAAACTACATGCGCCATAAAATTCTCTCTATCAAATTTGATGTCATTCTCGTCATGGCGAGATCCCAGATCAAGTTATACGAGCAACCCAAGTCAATAAATTCTTACCATTTCTTCAACCAGAGTCCGAAATTTGGTAGCAAAATCAAGAAAACAATTAGAAGGATGATTATTCAAGAAAGCCAGCTCTTACATCCACAATTATTATAGCTCTAGAAATTCTTGCCTTTACAACCGCCTCCGTCACTATTGACGGCACCACCGTTCAAGACCCAGCTAGACTTCAGGTCACAGACGACAATCCTGATCCTATTTAGCTTTGGCTATTCTTGAAGAGACCATTCACCACCCATGCACCTCATCACCCCCACTATGCATCCCGTTCCAGTTGGTGTTGGGCTATAGATTCAGAGCTCATTAATTTGGGTACTGAAGAAAATTTCAAGATTTTGATAAAGAACTGTAATAAAGAGTAAGATACTAAAGAGGAGTATATGCATCATCTTGGAGTGTTCGCCAAAAATATGATCATAGCCGTTTAAGGCATTGGACCCCACAACATCTATGGAATAGGTCATTGACAATTATATATGTATTTTTCTTAGATATAAAGAATAAAAAAAAAAACTGAAATAGTTAGAAAGTTATGAAAGAATCATTCATCAAATATATGAATTTTTGCAAACACCACATATTGGATTTAGAATAAGCTGTGATAACCAATTATATATATATATATAATTAGAATTTGTTAAGATATATTTACTATTTAATTTGAAATATAGGACATGTAAAAAATTAAATTTCAAGAGATGAATGGTTATATTTTAATTCAGTAGATCCTTTAAGTTTTGTATTTATATAATAAAATTCATATTTTTTTTTTATATTATATAATATTAATTTGAACTGGATTGAATTTTTTTTATCAAAATGATTATGCTTTTACCGATTTTAAGAATTAATGGATTGAAAACCATGACTGTAACAAACATTGGTGGATCGTTCAAAGAAGCACCAGTGAAATTGACCCGTGATTTTTGTTTTATTTTATTTAACAAATACTCCTAATAATGGTGAGTTTTTTGACACCCAACAAAGTTCGAGAGAGGGACCCAAATCGCCATATGTCCAATTGGATCACCACGTTGTGTTTGTTGAATTTTCAAGTCAAAGGACGGACAGAACCCATAGCCCATTTCTCATTATGTATTCAAAAAAAAAAAAACAAAACAAAACAAAAACAAAAATAGAAAGAAATTCGTTATCTCATTTCTCATTGGCGCGTGGGTCCCATCTGTTCAACAACTTACAGAAAACAAAAGTAAAAGGAACACCTCTGTGGGTTGTGGGCCATTGGTGCGCATTGTGCACTTCGTTCATTATAGCAAATAGCGAGCATAATTTACGGAAAATCTCTTATTTAATTATTATTATTATTATTATTACTATTTAAATCAATAATTAACAAAAATAGTAAAAATAATAATAATAATAAAATTAATATTTGTCCGAACTTATTCCAATATACATATCATTTTAATTAGGGTTTTCCCGTTTTTCATAAAAGTCACCC
Organism: Aleurites moluccanus; assembly: GCA_948193065.1. Lineage (NCBI taxonomy): Eukaryota > Viridiplantae > Streptophyta > Magnoliopsida > Malpighiales > Euphorbiaceae > Aleurites > Aleurites moluccanus. The sequence goes on from CANXYC011425311.1 coordinate 8,468, forward strand.
AAATAAAATGTCAATTACTAGATTCAAATCGACTTGAACCATTTTATAAAAAAATATTTCTTTAATTTATAATTTTTTTAATTCATATAAATCTAATTTTTATCAAATTTCACTCATTTAAAATTAATTTTTTAAAAATTTTATATTTATATAAAAAATTTTAATTTTCAACCACTCAAAATCAATTTTTTTCCTCATACATGTGGATAGTCACTTTCTTTTTTATTTATAATTACTATTTAGGTACAAAATTTGATATAATTTAAAAATTAAGATTTCTATTAAAAATCAATTAAAAAGTCATATCTTATGAATTTCTACAAATTTAAAGGCTTAAATAATAATTAATCTAATTTTATTTTTATAATTCTCATTTATAGTTTTAATTAAATAATATAATAAGAAATAGAAAGTGCAATTAAAGAAATAAAAATATATGGGGGAAAAAAAGGAAAATGAAATTGGGAATAAATAAATAATTAAAAATAGCTGGACACAGAGAGAGAAGAGGAGAAGACGTGTTTCGTGGATTTATATATACTTCTCAACAAAACGTAGTAGGAGAAAGAGAAACAACAGACTCTCGAACTCTGATTTTCTCTTATTTATTTATTGATTTTTTTAATATATTTATAAAAAATATAAATCGGTGGATTCAGAGCCAAGGTTTTTAGAGATTGATTGGCAGGGCTGATTAGCATTGGATCTTTGAGTTTGAGATCTTTAGTGGGAAGTATCGGTAACGTTATCTACACACAATTTTGTTATTGATTTTTTAATCTTGGGTGAAGCTCAGCAACTGGAACCACAACCGCACCACTTTCTCTTCTTTTCTTTTTGATTGGGAGAATTTTTGGTTGTTTTTTGTTTCACACTCTCTGCTTCATGCGATTGGTAAGCTATTTTAATTTTAGTTTTCTCTCCAATTTTAGCTGTGTTGATTTTTTTTTTTTTTACTAAGTTTTCTGGTCTGATTTGATGATCCTTTCAGCTCCACTGAAACTTTGTCCCTTTCATTTCGTTTTGGTGGGGTTTTTATTGGTTATTTTGTGTGGGGTTGATATTAGATTTGGTTCTTTTGCAAGTTTAAGTTTAGCTGTTTAAAGTTCAATCATTTTCAAGAAAAAAAAAAAAAAAGGGTTCCTTCTTCATTTGAGTTGGGTTGGTCAGACAACAGAGGAAAATGAAAGATTTAACTGAGAATTAGCGAATTAACCCAACATAATGCCACTGTAATCTTTATGAAGATACTTTTAGCTTTCATATTAGTTGCTTTTATGAGTTTGATGCTTTGATGGATCGTATGCTTTCTTTTGTTTGTATAGCTCTTTGGAAATTGAACCATAAATGATATAGAAGATATATTACTTGTTTAAAAATGGGTTTTGCATAATAACTTAACTTTATATATGTATTTATTTGTGGATCTAGCTAGCCTTGGATGTTTTTTCTTATTTTTAAGTTGATTTCATACTGAATCGGTCTCATAATGGTTACAGGGTTACAATGGCATTGAAAACTAATTCAACTGATAGTAGAACTAGGAGTTCTATTCAAATCTTTATCGTAGTTGGGCTATGCTGTTTCTTCTACATACTAGGGGCATGGCAGAGGAGTGGATTTGGGAAGGCAGACAATCTTGCTATGGAGATTACAAAGAATACGGGAGACTGTAATTTAATCCCAAGTCTAAATTTTGAGACCCATCATGGTGGTGAAATTCGGACCAGTGATTCTGAATCAAAACCCAAAGTGTTTAAGCCTTGTCATTCTCGTTACACTGACTACACGCCCTGCCAAGATCAGAAGCGTGCTATGACTTTCCCTAGGGAAAACATGATTTATCGAGAGAGGCATTGTCCTCAAGAGGAAGAGAAGCTACATTGCCTAATTCCTGCACCCAATGGTTATGTGACTCCATTTCCTTGGCCTAAGAGTCGGGACTATGTACCATTTGCTAATGCACCTTACAAGAGCTTGACAGTTGAGAAGGCTATTCAGAACTGGGTCCAATACGAGGGTAATGTATTTAGGTTTCCAGGTGGAGGAACACAATTTCCACAAGGGGCAGATAAGTATATTGATCAGCTAGCTTCAGTGATACCAATTGCTAATGGGACAGTCAGAACAGCGCTGGACACTGGTTGCGGGGTATGTTATGTTCCTCATTTTTTGTCTGTCTTGCATGGTTTCTTTTTGCTAATGTGAATCTGCTGATATAACTTTGGTGTTTGTTTGTTTTCCCTAGGTTGCCAGTTGGGGTGCATACCTTTGGAGTAGAAATGTTATGGCCATGTCATTTGCACCAAGAGACTCGCATGAAGCACAAGTTCAATTTGCTCTGGAAAGAGGGGTACCTGCTGTTATTGGTGTTCTTGGTAGTATAAAGATGCCATACCCTTCTAGAGCCTTTGACATGGCTCACTGCTCTCGTTGCTTAATTCCATGGGGATCAAATGGTGAGAACTTCCTCGTATAAAAGAATTGTTTGTTATTTTCTCATCCTCTGTTACCTTTTCTATTCTAGGGTTATTTAATTGTCCCAAATTCTGATACCTGCAATTAGGTGATAGATTTTTCTTTTTGTAGATGGAACATACATGATAGAAGTTGACCGAGTTCTTAGACCTGGTGGTTACTGGGTGCTTTCGGGACCCCCAATCAACTGGAGGAATAATTACAAAGCATGGCAGCGTCCCAAGGAGGAACTTGAGGAGGAGCAGAGAAAGATTGAAGAGATTGCTAAACTTCTTTGCTGGGAAAAAAAGTATGAGAAGGGTGAAATGGCCATATGGCAAAAGAGGATAAATGCAGAATCCTGCCCTGGTAGACAAGACGATTCTCAAGTTACCTTTTGCAAATCTGCAGATCCAGATAATGTGTGGTATGAGTCCATAAAAGTTTCATTTCAATTTATTTGTCACACCACATGCATGTTCCTGGATACATAACAATATACGATGATTTTCTATATTCTGAATTTTCAATCATTTGTAAAAGCTCATCAATAGAAAACTATCAAGTAATAATATCCAGCACTATCTGTTCATTTGTTGTGGCTGACAGGTACAAGAAAATGGAGACATGCATTACTCCTTATCCTGATGTTGGTAGTCGAGATGAAGTTGCTGGTGGGGAATTAAAGGCATTTCCAGACAGGCTTTATGCCGTTCCTCCCAGAGTTGCCAGTGGTTCTATTCCTGGAGTTTCTGTTGAGACATACCAGGAGGACAGCAATAAATGGAAGAAGCACGTAAATGCTTACAAGAAAATCAATAAGCTTCTCGACTCTGGAAGGTATCGCAACATTATGGATATGAATGCTGGATTGGCAGGATTTGCTGCTGCAATTCAGTCTCCCAAATTATGGGTTATGAATGTTGTGCCCACTATAGCTGAGAAAAACACATTGGGTGCCATATATGAGAGAGGATTGATTGGAATATACCATGACTGGTAAAGTGTTCTTAAGCCCTTTTCTACTAATTTTCGGTTTAGTTTCTCTAATATATAATCTCATTGAATTTATGGTCTCTGTTTGTTCAGGTGTGAAGCTTTCTCCACATACCCAAGGACATATGACCTTATTCATGCCAATGGTGTTTTCAGTCTGTACAAGGACAAGTAAGTATCACATTTTGTTTTTTGTTTGGTCACAAGACCAATTTTTCTCGTGCTTAAATTTGTGTCCAGTTGTTTATTTGATCTGTCCCCATAGTCATTAATGATCAGCTCATTTTGACATGACATTAAACCTTTGGTCTAAGTTTTTGCCAGCAGTCTACTTCAGACTAGGGCCTAAGATATATATTTATTTTGTGCAGTGCTTTTATTGTTTTCGATACCTGCACAAGCATACCAAGCCATTGCTTTACCAATTTGCTGATTGATGAGAGCAAATATGCTATTGAGCTTAAAATGTAACCTTAAGTTTGTCATATTTAATTGAGAGCTCATTAATGTATCTCCTAATGAGCTGAATCTCCACACTTCTATGCAATTTTCTGGATTCAAGAGTTGTAGCGGCCTTTGCATCACATCTAGTATAGTTGAATATTGACATCCAAGGGCCTAGTATTTGATAAAGCTGCATGGAGAATATAATCACTGTCTTTGCATTAATGGACTTTGCTGTAGTCCTAGATACCTGTGGCTGAACCAATTAGTTGGTCGTCTTTCCTCGATTCTCTGATTCTTGTGTTAGGTCAATATTGTGTTTTCTTCTCATTCCACAGTGACTTATGTTGTAAACAAATGAATGCAGATGTAACATAGAGGACATTCTTCTAGAGATGGATCGAATTTTGCGACCAGAAGGTGCTGTTATATTCCGAGATGAAGTTGATGTGCTAGTTAAGGTGAGGAAAATAGTTGGAGGAATGAGGTGGGATACTAAAATGGTGGACCACGAAGATGGTCCTCTTGTTGCTGAGAAGATACTAGTCGCAGTCAAGCAGTACTGGGTTGCTGGTGGGAATTCCACGTCCTCACAGTGAGCGGTGTATGAGAGAAAAGAAAAAAAAGAAGTGGAAAACATGGGGGAGGTATGGCTTTGATGTTGTTAAACTGGCAAATCACAAATGCAATGTAATACAAGGCCTGACATGAAATAACATTGATGTATTTGGGCGATAAGCATGTTTCCAGAAGAGTACTTTTAGCATAGAGGCAGGTGGTCCACACGATATAATGTTTTAACTATTAATTGAACATGTTAAATGTTGTTTTGTAGTAGTGATTTATAAAATAGACGGATGTTGTAGGATTTCTGACATTAATCATCGATTATTTTTTGGACAATTTTCCTTTTTATGTCACGGTCAAGTCACCCAACTATTGATTTCTCAATATGTTGCCAATATTCTGAAATTTTAAGGTTGAGTAAAAAAATTGTTGCATATATTTAAAATATTGATTTTTTTTAATGAGTGTTATAAAAATATTGGTTAAGAGTAAAAAATAAATTTTTTGATAGAATTGTATTTTGTTATAAATATTATCATTTTAATCTTTATTTTTTATTTTTAAATTTATTTATTTAATAATATATGAAATTTTATTTTTTAATTAGTGATCCAAAAACTGCTATATAAGAGTTGATTCTCTCTCATTTTTTAGGCAAATAAAAAATTCCCAGGGTAGGAATGATTAAATTTTGAATTATGTACTCTGAATTAATCAACGTGGCAATAGTTGATTATTAGTTTATTACCTTAACCAATTAAATGTAGACATGATAATAAATTTATAAATTGTAATAGTCTAATAGAGGTACAGGGTGATTTAAAATAAAAATTCTTCCATATGCTTCTAACGTTCTCTCCGCAAACCGAATTACAAAATGTTCACAAATCCAACTAAATAAATGTATGTTTGTAACAAGGAATTAAAATTATAATTTCAATACTTATTTCACACAAAATTAAAATTAAAATTAAATAAAAATTAATGATGATAAAAATGACGGTGACAATAGTGAGGGATCATTATCATTGGCGATGGTGTTGGCAGTGGCGGTGGAGTGGTGGTGGACTGCCGGCAAAATGACAACGATAATGGTGAGGGTGGCGGTAGATCGTTGGCGGTGGCGGTGGGGTGACATAAACTGCTATAAGTTGCGGTGGTGATGGGGTAAAGGTAGATCGCCATAAGTGGCGATGGGGCTGGTGGTAGACTGTTTGCGACGACGACAATGATGGGGGAAGTTGTAGACCATCGGTGGTGGCAATCCAAAGATCCATAGTTGCCAACTATGACGATTTGGCTAGCCTTTGTCTCTAGTAGTGGCGGTGGAGGTGACAGTGGTGACAGTAGACTGCTAGTGTTGGCAATGGCAGCCCACCATGCTAGTAGTGACAGTAGTGGACTACTATCGCCAGTGATAGTGGGGGTGAAAGTGGTGGTGGCGGTGACGGTGACGGTGGGAAAGAGATGACAGTTGTAGTTGTGGAATTATAATTCTTATAGGTTGAAAATGAAATTGATGAATTATTATTTTAGTTATATTATAATTTTATAGAATTTTAGGTAGAATTTTAATTTTAATTCTAATTCTAGGTGGTTGTCAGACGCTTGAATTGAAAATTTCAATTTCAGACTCTCCAAACGGACCCTAAGGGTAATGGTGAATATCAGCGTTGTTGAATTTTAATTTTAATTTTAATTTTAATTTTAAGTGGCTGCCAAACACTAGAATTGAGAATTTCAATTTTAATTCTAATTTCAAACTCTCCAAACAGACTCTAAGGGTAATGGTGAATATCATCGTTGTTAGATCCAATTTGGCCAGATCAGTAGGAACTGATTAATTGGAAATCGAACATAAGACAAACCAAGATCAAATAGAAAATTTTGTTGAAAAATACTTCAAAATGATATTATTTATAATGTTTTTAGCAAAAATGATATTAGTTTTTGAAAATTTTTAATATTGACACTCCCTCTTTTTTTTATGACAACTTTATCCCTACCTATCATTAAGTAAAAGATAAACAATTACCTTTTCACCTACTCAACAACCCTTCGACTCTCTCATGCACATTCTCTCTCTGATTCAGAAATTCAGTAACCCTATGCATTCTTCTTCTCTCTCGCTCTTGTGATACGTAAGTTTAATACATTTGTTTATCTCTGTTTCTTCGAAATTAGTTTTTGAAGTATTTTCTTCATTGTATCACTTCAGTTTTAGGTTCATAATAGCTCGCCGAAAAAAAACAGTAAGTTCACAAATCTTCTTTTGGTTTAGGGTTTAGTAAAAGTGTATTTTTTCATTTGATTTTTGCATTGTTCATTTATTTTGAATGAGTGAATTATGTAGAAAGTTAATATTTTGACTTCATTCAAATTGTTTCAATTTATTTTCGACTAAGTCGAAGTCAGGTAAAAAAGCCGAAATCATATGAAATTAAGTCGTAATCATTAAAAATTAGTCGAATAATTTACTTATTCAGTCTGACATTATAATATTTAAATTATTTAGTCGAAATCAAATTTCATTTGGTCGAATCTACCATAAGTCATTTATTTTCAACTATTTTGATTAGTCAAAATGAAGTCGAAGTTGTAGAATTAACGCCTGGTGTATTAGTGCATCCATAAGGCAGCTCATTGTACTCATTCATATATTCAGGAACTATTGCAGGTGCATGTGTTTCTTTTACGCCTCCATTAAAATTGCTCTCCTCATGCAGTCTTATCAATGGTTCAAATTCAACTTTGATTATATAACTCATCTCTAGCTTTGAACACTCGCCAAGGACAATTTGCATTGTTTCATCATTTATCAATAGCAATGAATTCAATTTCTTATCTGGCAAGTTGTATGGGGTACTTCATTTTAAATTAATTATCTTCTTATTTTAATTCAAATCTATTGTAAACCATATCGCATAAATTATAAAAATCACAACTTGTTGGCATCGTTATTAATTTGGTTTCACCCTTGTTTAAAAACAAAAACATCCTGCAAAAATCATATAAACATGATTTAATACTTTCACTAATTTTTTATTTATTTCAATTTAGTTCAAAATTAATATAAGACAGCTCATTGTACTCATCCATACATTCAGGAACTACTGCAAGTGCATGTGTTTCTTTTATGCCTCCATTAAAATTGCTCTCCTCAAATGATGGTACATGAATTCTTATCAATGGTTCAAATTCAAGTTTGATTGCAGTCATCATCTCTAGCTTTGAACACTCGCTAAGGACAATTTGCATTGTTTCATCATTTATCAATATAAATGAATTCAATTTCTTATCTGGCAAGCTGTATTGTGTACTTCATTTTAAATGAATAATCTTTTAATTTTAATTCAAATCTATTGTAAACCATATCGCATAAATTACAAAAATCACAATTTGCTGGCATCGTTATTAATTTGGTTTCACCCCTGTGTTTAAGAATAAAAACATCCTACAAAAATCATATAAACATCATTTAATACTTTCACTAATTTTTTATTTATTTCGATTTAGTTCAAAATTAATATAAAAAAATCGAATATTAATTGAAATTAATTATAAAAGCCGAAGCACATCAAATATATAAAAAATGTCAAATATATGTCGAAACAAGTTGAAGGTATTCTAAACAATATTGTAATATAATATGGGTGTTTGGGAGCGATTATGGTAAAAGTAATTATAGATAATAAAAAATTATTATTTTTGAAAATCATTTTTGTCAAAATCCATTTTAGAATAAGTACTATTTTGGTGCTTAAAAAATCTCAATTGAAGGCATTTTTCATTTATTTTTCAATTGAGTTTTTAAAATGCCAAACACTTTTGAAAAACTCAATTGTTAAAAAACCAAATTAGTCTATTTCAAAATGGATTTTGGATCCTCAAATTAAGGATCTAAATACCCTCAATATTTATATGACTTATTTGAGGTGTTAGATACAAATAAATAATATAAATAGCATTTTTTAATGGTCGTGTAACTTTCTAACCTTTGTAATATGGGAGAATTGAAATTGAAATGATTGTTTTGTCTGAAGAAGAACAATAAAGCAAATCTAACACTTCCAAATAAAGAATAAATCAATGGGTTTGGCAAATATGAGCAATGCAATAAAGAAATTATAAAACTTTAAGTTAAATAAAATAAGTCAAATTCTAGACTCAATGATATAAGATAAAAAAAAAGAGACAGGTTACGAGAGAAAAAAAAAAGAGGGAAAAGAGAAATGTATTTTGTAAATTATTAATTTAAAAATAAATATATTAAGTGGAGGCTAATATTATGCAATGAAACACGAGATGCCATTTTTGAAAAAAAAATAAAAATTATACGTACTATTATTTTTTCAAGAACCAGTATGAACTCTAATAAATAGGCAGAGAACCTGATGAACCGGTCAACTCCGTTCAATATTTTAAAATTCTAAAATTATTCCAAAATGCTACTAGCATTGTTCGAACCGCCGCTTATAGATATCCTATAACTTCAATCATACCTACCAAGTGAGTGGTGGTATGGAATGTCCGCAATTTATATTAACCTTACAAAAAATCTTAAAAAATTGAATTTTTTTTAATAATTTCATTTAGTAACAATAAAATTTACATCTCTCAAATTATTTTTTTATATTTATTGAAATTATTCTAATTTTATTTATATCAATAAATATAATTTAGAATTATATTTTTTTTATTACGCAACGTTAATACCGTAAAATTTTAAATTTACATAATTAATTTATATGAAATTATTATTTTAAAATTTGATTAATATTATTAAAATAATTAACTTATAAATTTTAATAATATATATTAATTTTAACTTTCTTGTGATTACTAAAAAAATTTATTAAGTCTTATATTTTATATAATATTTAATATTAATTAATTTATGTTTGACCTTAATTAAATTTTAAATTTAAGTCCTCTGTCTTTGCTAATTCAAACATCGAGACCGTTTTGAAAACCTTATATATTTTTGTATGTTTCTTTAATTGTATAAAACACTTTTAATTTGTATCACATTGATTTATAAGTTATCATTTTTTTTTAAATAGAAAAGACATATTGTCACAGTCTAACTTTAGACTATGACGGTCTTAGGGTACGGGTAATGCCTAAGCCACCAGTACCACGAAGAACCCATGTTTAAACAATTACATTCATTACTTAGCCTGTGATACATTTTAGGTCATAATTTTTTTTTTAAAATCATTATATAACTAAACATGCATACAGAAAAACTGACAGAGTCTCCTTTGAAACTCTAACTTAAGTTATCCGCAAAACATATAATAAAGCACTCCCAATATAACATATATCCCCTTATATCCTCCATTTATCAATTGCAACTCACAATGCACTTCAATAGGTTCATCCATATCATATATCACATGTGAATTTCATCTCAAACACATATATTATATATATGTACAATATTTATACATCTATATCATATCA
>CANXYC011425607.1:0-14079 GCA_948193065.1 Aleurites moluccanus
TATATATATATATATATATATATATATATATATATATATATATATATATATATATATATATATATATTTCATTTTTTATTCCTTTGAAAAAAAAATTTGAAAAATGAAGAATGAAAATGAATCTCTTGTTTTAATTGTGTAAGGTAATGTTAATGACTTGTGTTCTAATAATTTTAGTAATCATGATAATGAGCTGTTTTCCAAGAGTTTTGATTGATGGTCCATATGGAGCACCAGCACAAGACTACAAGAAATATGAGGTGGTTCTGCTTGTGGGTTTAGGAATTGGAGCAACACCAATGATAAGCATAGTGAAGAACATAGTGAATAACATTAGAGCTATGGAAGAAGAAGAACAGAATTCACTAGAAAATGGTACTTGATCAATAAAAAGGAAAGAAAATTTTATGACAAGAAGGGCATACTTTTATTGGGTGACAAGGGAACGAGGGTCTTTTGACTGGTTTAAAAGGGGTGACGAATGAGGTGACTGGTTTACTCGTTGATCACATTCTCCTACAAGATCGATCCATGATCATTAACATGGACTAGTTCATCCTCAATGCTCCACCATTACTGTATATAAATATTTAATTTACATGTGATTTAATGATATTAAAAAACCCCCAAAAACCAGCAAGAAATTGCTCTTGCAATTCAAGAAAAAGCCACCTCTTTAGAACTTTCTCATCAGTAATTCAACAGAATTTGCATTTTGTATTGTAATTTTTGAATTGGTTTATTTTATCAAGCAACATGAATTATCCCAAGTACAATTCAATTCAAACCCCACAGATCACAGCCTAACCTTTCCGAAATTATTTTTTCATTAAGAGTATCTTTGAAAATTACCCACTACACCAGTTATAGCCACAAATCAATACCAGTAACCCAAACCCAAACCCACAGTTAAATTAGTAATGACGATTTCAACTTCCAACTTAGACCTAAAGCTTCCTATACCACAATTTCTTACATGGAATAAAACACTATCGCATGTACAAAGAGAAGGGCAAAAATAAGGGAATCAAAGCCAGAATTATAAATAGAATAGCAAAAATATATAGAATCAGAGCCAAAATTACAAAAGAGAAATAGAAAAAACGATTTCTCGATAGCGAAAGAAAATTATATTGTTATCTTTTTTAAAACAAAGAAGAGAGAAGAAAAGATGTCAGATTTTGATGGTTTTCGTGATTAAAACCTATCAATCGAGCAACCAAACCCATCAATCGTCTTTCTATTATTGGAGAAACACTGAAATGATCATGTAATTTTTCCCTAACAAACTCTAATTTGGTATTTGAAATACCAAAGTTTTAAATAGTAAAATTTTACTAGAATTTTGCTCAAATACAAATTTACCAAAAATTAAAAATTTTAACAAAAAATTTGACCCAAATCTAAATTCAGAATCAAATCCATGAAATCCAAATATACCATAAAATTATTCAAGTTGTATAATCAATCTCCTGCTGATATCGATATTCTAATTCAATTTGCAACAATTATAAGTAGAAAGTTGATATTGTTCGGTCGTGTCTAAGCAATTTATTATACAAATACTCAGCATAATTGCCACAAAATATAAAGATTTCAAAATTGGGGGATTCTTTGGCTACGTTATAATACCTCGATCGTACTGAAGCAACCAAAGCTCATTGATTAAGGAATTTCCTGTTAATTAATCAAGTATTGTGTATGTATAATGCAGGTCTAATGATGCCAAATAACCCAAATGATCAAGTTTGGTATTTCCTTAGCCGTCCCCAATATAACATCTTGAATGGGAATAGTTTGAGGGTGAGAAGGACAAATAATGGCGGATTTTGGAAAATCACTGGCAAGGATCGTAAAATCAAGGATATTGGGGTAAAAAAGACACTGGTTTTCTATCAAGATGGTGTTCCTATTGTGGTCAGAACCAACTGGATCATGCATGAGTACCATCCCACTTCCACCTTCCAGTCCAGGTTATTATTTAGCATATTTCTTTTTATTGTTCATAATATAATGCAGTATTTAACTTTATCTTAATTTCTTAATTTTCTTTTTATTGTTCATAATATAATGCAGTATTTAAATATGCCGGTGGGCCAAATATGAGATGGTATGGTTAATTGGCCTATGAGATTGGATGTATGAATTTTTTTTTTTTTTTTGCACAATGTCCTAAATGAATAAGGTTAAAGAGTATGACAGTAATCCAACGCAACTTATAATTTTGAACTCAGTATAGACCTGAGATAACCCATTGGTAATTTGCGGGAACTGGCTGGCGAGCCATGATGTGATTTTTATAATTGGCTAGAGATCTACTTTTTTATGTGATCGGTTTGCTCTCAAAGCGTGAGGTAACTGTTAGACGAAAATAATAATAATAATAATAATTTGTATAGTTGGATCTCATTGTCTGCAAATTAAAAAAAAAAAGGTCAAATGATTGATAAAAAGGTTTGAAAAAAATAAAAGGGGAATCGATTGCGAGTTCCATTTATAGCTTGTAATAATTTTTTTTTTTGTTTTGTTTTTTAATATGAATCATTGTTCAAATGAGAATAATAAAAATAATGAAATTTTAAACTATAGCAGAGTTTATGCAACTATTGTCTAGGAAATAAGTTGGTTTGTTGGGGTTGCCCTGCTATTGAGGACTGATCTGCACAAGGGTTGGTATCATGGTAGAAGAAGCATTCTGCAAATTGCAGCCTAAATCTGTTATAAATATTAATATTAATATTTTCTTGAGCTGTGTTGTACTAGAACTTCTGTACAAGTTTTCTATGTATTTTCATAAATGTTTTAACGAATGGTGTGCAAGTTTTATTATGTATTTTCATAAATATTTTAATTAATGGCTTATTTTAATTGGACTGGATTCCAGGTCCCTTGCTTTTTTATTTTGATGGTTTGATGATAACTACCTGTCACTAATACCAAAACGCCTCTGCTTCGGCCATTTCTGCAGAAGTTTTCAATTCTATTTTTTTCTTAGCTGTTCCCGTAGTTTCTCCACTTGAATTCCTGAAAATTCCCTCAGCTCCTTCAGGTCAGCTAGCATAGCAGTATCTGCGTTTAACTTAATGGTGTTCATCATAGAGGCACGCCATTTAACACTGAAGATCTGGGAATAAATTGAAGCTCACATGAATGAGAGTTTTATTCCCATCCTTGAAAGGGTTAATGTTTACTGATTTCTGCCATGAGATCGAGAAAATGAAATATCTAATTAAGAGTTTTCAATTACTTTATTATCCAAAGTAGAACTAAAAGTTCTCTCAAAAAAAAAATAGAACTAAAAAAGTATTCACATCCCCTTCCCCTATACCTTGGATGCCACGAGCACATACAGAAGAAATGGCATATTATAAAGTACGCTGTGTATGCACATTCATTGAAACACACAACATTCAGGGATTCAAAAACAAAGCAAGCTAAAAGCAAGTATTGAATTGATATATTCAAAGGCTATCATAAAATAAAAGGTTAAAAGGAGATATTTAAGCATGCAAAACAATAAATGATGGTATAAATTACTAAAAGGAAATCCATTTGTAAAAGAAAAAAAATTAAATCATTGATAAATATCTTGAAAGTAATGTACAGGTTATTGCAAGCAGTAGGATGAATCAGCTAAGAGATTTGATTTCAAAAACCCTTTGCTGTTTTTTACATACAAAATCAAGTTATTACCACCAATTATAATTTCCTCTAAGCCCAGAATTGCCAGGATTGCTAAATCTTGATGCTGAAAAACGGTGCTGGTAAGCCGTTCCTGAACCTTGCCATGCAGAAGGTCCCAAATGATTCTGGAAAGCTGTACCTGAACCATGCCATGCTGAAGGACCTAAGTGATTCTGGAAAGCTCTACCTGAACCTTGCCATGCTGAAGGTCCTAAATGATTCTGGAAAGCTGAACCTGAACCTTGCCATGCTGAAGGACCTAAATGATTCTGGAAAGCTCTATCTGAACCTTGCCATGCTGAAGATCCGAAATGACTCTTGTGCATTTTCTTGGAAGATTGAGAATCTGACATACCTGAATGACTGTTGTACATTCTCTTGGAAGATTGAGAACTTGATGTCTGACCACCAGTAGCTAGCTTATGACCCTTATAAGATGATGTTGATGGAGACCACCAACCATTCTTTTTGGACTTTGACCAGGATAAATCTCGAGGATCCTCTATAATCCAGCCACCTCTTTGTTTTGATTTTTTTGGTGTGTGTGACAAATCTTCAGGATCCTCCATAATCCAACCACCTCTTTGTTTTGATTTTTTTGGTGTATGGGTCATATCTTCGAGATCCTCCATAATCCAACCACCTCTTTGTTTTGAATTTTTTGGAGTATGGTGATCCTCAGGATCCTCCGTAATCCAGCCACCTCTTTGTTTTGATTTTTTTGGTGTTGCAATGCTTCTTCCTTCAGACTTGGTTTTTCTCCTCTTACGGGACTTACCAAGATCTGGAGGAGCAGATTTAACTCCTGTAGCTTCCTTATTTTCTCCATGATGCCTCAGAACAGGCGTTGATAATCTATGATTCCTCTCCCCAGCCTGCATATAATCAAGAAGCTCTAAATTGTCCTATGATTTAAAAAGAACTAAGAGAATGTCTCACAAAGAGAACACAATATTGATGCCCGATGATGAAAAATGTTCGCTCAACCTATAATAATCCAAGATCGCGAAGAAATTTCTTTGCAGAATGCCCTAAACCTACCTTTGCAGAACTTGTGCACTCACGTGCAAAATGTCCTTCTTCACCACATTTGAAGCACGAACTAGCCGAGGCTGCAGTAGTGGCTTCCTCATGCAACCTGAAGCATTCCTGCACGAATAAATACACGTGAATTAAGAAGCGGCTTGTTATAATCATCAAAGGTTTACCTAGTAGTAAAAGACTGGGCCAAGTTCAATTTTAATTCAATTAAGAGCACAACAGCCAATTAGTGGATTACAAAGAGTAAAACCTCAGGATCCATAAGGACAACCAGAACTGACATTACAAATGCAAATGTCAAGGGATGAAAAATAAATAATTTACACTTGCAGAGATTTTGAAACACAAGAATCGTCAAAATAGTCATAATAGATCTATAACATAAAATAAATGATGTATTGATTGAAAATCTATTCCTAACAATTCCATACATTTTATATAAAGATGGAAAAAATACATATTTCTGTGCCCAAACAGATTGCTTTGACCTTCAACCAAAAATTACAAAAGGAAAAGCATTGACAATAGGAAGATATTGCTGTGTTTCTCCAAGTAACAGCAGCATCACCAACAACACAGGTAAAAGCACCCTTGTAAATTAAAAAAAAAAAAAGGGAATCTAGCTGACAACAGCCTGTTACAAGTGGTTATTTGGTTTAGGTTTGCTGCATGCCCAAGTTCATGGCTCTACATAATGCAAGTGCACGAAGTGGGACATGAAGTGGAACTTCATGAACAAATAATTCATGGCAATTGTTCTACTAAGTCGTAGATGTTAGAACAATTCATGGACCACAGTTAGACTATGTCTTTGTTAGTGCTTGTTTAAAGTCCTGGTTTTTGAGTTGTTGCACTGTTTAGAATAAGGGTGTGCACAACACTATTCAAATAACCAAACTACGTGAAATTCTTTTGAACCAAATCAAACTATATCAGTTAAGCATTTTTATTTTTATTCTATTGGTTCAGTTCATTAGTTTTTTGAATTTTTTATAAGAAGTAAAATGCAATATTAACTTCAATTTCACCAACAAAATCTTTAGTAATGGCAATATTCAGTACCATCATTATAAAGTATAAACATAATTTTTTTTTTTTAGGACAATTATATGGTTAATTTCAAAATTAATTGTGTAATAAGGTTAAATTACAAATTCAGAAAAGGATCTATGGTTGAAAAATTAGAAACATATTTATTCAGTATATTTACATTTTGTGTACACAAACGCACATACACATACATACCCATAGATATGCAAATCAAGGCGTTAAGTCAACAAATTATTCAGATTGGAATCCAGTTTTCTTCTAGCACCTCTAGTTTTAGGTTTCGTGATTCCTTTTTTTTTTTTTTTCATTTATGTGTGATTAGTATTCGAGTTCAAAATGATCTAGAGGGCTAAACTTTCCACTTTAAACAACAATGTCACCATAGATGGTAATGGTGTTTTCTTGAGCATTCCAAGATTGCAAAATTGACAACAATAATAATGGCATAGACAGACAATCATAAATGGAAACACACTTGGAGGAAGCTGAAAATGGATATTGAAAACATTGATTAGGACTTACCAAACCAGAATGACCCAGTTCACCACATTTATAACAAGAAACTTCTCTTGGGCTATTATCAACGAAGTTCACACAACATAAATGGCCAAAACTCTTGCAGATGTAACATTGTATCTCCTGAATGGGGGAAAAAAGTAAAATTAGTCAATATGCAAATTAATATAGTGATTCAAATTCAAATAATACCACTGCTTGTAAGGAAAACCAGAATGTAAAAAAAGAAAGAATACCAACAAAGAAAGGAGAACACAACCTTGAGATCATCAAGAGAATAATTATTCTTGCATGAAAACATATCATGCTCAGAATCTCCACATTTTAAACATACTTTCGAATACTGAGGACCACCCTTATGTTTCTCAGGACAGCGTTTCGGACGATGCCCACCTGATTTGCAAATAATGCAAACTCGTTCCTAGAAAGAGATCCAAGTGCAACAAATACCCAGGTGAAATACAATTATTTAAATTACAAATCCATATAATATTAAATTCCAAGGTAAACCTAAATGCAAAAGGAAGAAAACTAGAAGGCTAAAGAATAAGAAGAATAAGATACAGATAAGCATATCTTGTAGTAAAAACAGTAAGTAATTGCTATCATCCATAGAGCCTAAGCGTTTCTAATGTTAACTAGTAATCAATTTAATTTGAGTTAACAAGTTTAAATTTTTAACAGAGTTTTCCTTTGTCCAAAGGGATTCATCCTTAACACAAACAACAACAAAACAGGATAGAAAATAGAAAAGAAGTTCAAACCAACTCCGTAAGCTTCAACAAACAACTAATAACTTGTGAATAAACACTATTTCAAGTACAAAGTACCAACCTTGGAACATTGCTTAACACTATGCTCCAAACTCCCACAAAGAAAGCATGGCCGTTTCTTCTTCTGAAGTGTAGGACAATTCACTGCCATATGACCTTCCTTGCCACAATTAAAGCACGCTGACCAGCCACTGTCCGGAGGATCAAAGTATCTTGGACCCCGCTGAGAGAATAAATATAATAGGTACTAATCTAAGCTTTTCACATTGAATTGCATTATTTTTAATTTTAATGTCTTTTTGTTTCAAATGGCAGATCATAACAGACAATTTAATTTAACTCACAAGAAGCTTTCGCAGCACAATATTATCAGATAACTGAACAGCATTTGGATCCACATTTTCAACTAAGTCTACTGCAGTCTGATCTGCCTTTGCATTCTCCATCGACTCAACCTTTTCCATTATTTCTGCTGTCCTTTCTTCCTTTGGCGCAGCATCCTAATGCAATTAGAGATTAGGTAGATTAGTCAGATTACAATGGCCCCGAAAATCAAAGTTCACGATCTTAAACTAGGATTACAAACAATCGAATTGAGCTTCTTCGTAAAATTAATCGAATTCGATGAGTTGAGGATACAAAATCAATTCAATCAAGCAAAATAACCAAGTTATATCACAAACAGGAACTCACAGATCGGTCTTCAGTTTCACCCTTTCGAATTTTCTTCTTCTTTTTTTCCTTCCTCTTCTTAACCGGAGCCGAATCCTTAACTACCGTTCCAACATCCAGAGATGAAGACGATGACAACTCCACCACCTTCCCATCACTATTCCCGCCGCCAGAGACCCCGACAACACCGGTATCATTCATAGACACATTATCATCATCTAAAAGAATAACACCATCGGTGACGTTTTCAGCCAAATTCGACGCTCGCATTAGCATAGCTTTCTCGACAATTTTCAAGCTCAGATCCTCGTTTGCCTCGTCATCGTCATCGTCACCGCTACTGACTTCTATCACCGGCTTCTCCTCTTCTTCTTCTTCTTCGATCTTTCCTTTTTGCCTCTCTCCTTTTGCCATTGTATAGAAGAAGAGAGAGAGACTTCTTGACCGGACAAATAATACTTAAACTAGGGTTTGCACCTACTGAACCTTTGAAATTTTAACTTGCCGTTTTTTTATTTTGTGTATTTTTAGTTTTAATTTTTGTTTTATGTTGCTCAGAGGCTTTGGGCTTTTCAATCTGGGCCTATCGGATATGCAGAGTCTCAGTAATTTTGGGCTATCTGCACCCATAAAAAGAACCTACAAAATATACTTTTATTTTTATTTTATTTTTAGCAAAACCTAAATTAGGGAATAACACAAATTCGTGAATTTAAAAATCTCTATATCAAATTAAAATTTCGATGATTTGATTATTAAAAAGAATCGATCTCAAATTTTTTAGAGAAAATATTTATATTTAATTGTCATGATAATTCAATACAGTACAGTTCGAAAATTCAGAAATTTGATCACAATCCAAATATGATTTAATTTAATTCGGATATTCAGAGATTCAGTTTTATATAATATAAATATATGTATAAATAATAATATATATATTATATATTATAAATTTATAATTATATAAATATAAATATATTTATAAATAATAGTATATGTACTATATATTATAAATTTATAACTATATAATTATATATAAGTTAATTAATCAGTTCAGAGATTTAATTTTAATTCGGATATGATTTAATTTAATTTGATTCTCGGTATAAAAATCAATACATCATTAGTCTCATCTCATTATATTTATACTAATTCAATTAATTTTCAATTTTCAGAGATTTTTCTTTCACCTAATTTTTTCCATTTGCGTTGGAATTCTTACATCCCATGCTCACCCCTAACTTAAATTTGATACTTACACTTTATTTGGCATCTCTTCAATAAAAATGTGAAATTATTTAAAAAAAATAAAATTTTTATTCAATTAATCATAAAATTTATGTGTTTATTATTTGAAATAATTGAAAAGTAAAAAAAAAAAAAAGTAAATATTTTCTCATTTTACAGTTATGTATAAAGAATTATATTTAATTTAAATAAGATATTTTGAGTTTTTAATAATCAATTTTATTAAATGTATTGAATTCTTGTAAAAAAAAAATATTTTGACATAATTTTATTTCTTTCAAAAAATTTATATTTTACATAAAATAATTAAATTTTATTAGTTATACATTTAAAAATATGAGAATTGATAAAATAAAACTTCATTGAATTGAATTCTTGTAAAATTTGAGTTTTCTAAAATTCAATTGAATTCCAAATTATTTACTTTGTATAAATTATGAAGTGAATTTTAGGATTTAAAGTATCAATTTGGTGAATTTTTTAATGTGGTCATAAAAAAAATTTATTTACACGCGAGTATCTAAACTTTCATTTTCTTTTCAATTAGTGGTCGCTAGCCATAATTCAGCCAATTTCTCATCGAAACTATTGATATGGACAGACATATTACCTTAGTCATCTAACTCAACACATCACATCGAATTAATGGTAATTGAATTTTAGTGATGATATTAAAAAATATCAAAAATTAATATTTTTTATGTTATTTTTATTTTTGTCTTTCGATTTTTTTTTATTTCATTTCAATTTTTTTATTTAAATTAAAAAAAAAATCCTTTTAACTAATTTATCGAATTGAAATATATTAATTTGATTTGATTTAGTTAGCTTTGTAAATATTTCGATTTTATTCAATTTGATTTATTTTATAATTTAATTTAATTTGATTTTTTAAAATATAAATTTAATTATTTAATTCTTATACAATTTGATTATGTTTGCACTGAATCCACCTTATGTTAATTATACGCTTGATAATTCTGTAAGCACAATAACCAAAAATCACGAAGACAAAAACACTTTTCCTACTCCAATTGATAGGACAATCCAAACCAAAATCTAAAAGGTTATTGCCGCACTAATTTGATTTGAAATTTGAAAAATAGAGTGTTAGTCCTTTGGCAACTAAGAGGGGTTGAATTGGTTGATTTTAAAAATAATAACCAATTAAAAATATAATGAAGAAAGAGAAGAAGAAAATCAACATAAAAATTTATAGTAGTTCGGCCAAAAACGAACCTACGTCCACTCCTCAAGATCACACTTGAGTATTTCACTGCCTTTGATCCTTTTGTAGGTTTAAGATCAAACCTAAGTATTTTAGTTCACACTTTAACCTTATACAATGTGTTTTTCTCAAACTAGGTTCACACACAACCTTTAACAATAAATACAAGTATAAAGTAATTTTTGCACAATAAATATGAATGATCTAGCAATAAATGATTATGAACCTGTTTAAAGGTTGTTCTCTCTTCATTTAATACAAATCAACTCATATTTATAGTCTTGAGTGAAGAAAAAGTCGTTTAGACTCATTTTCCCGCAATAAATGCTCCTAAAAATTCACTCCAACGGCTATTTTACAGGTGAGTCGCGCCCGTGACTCGGACCGTCACACCTGCGAATGACTTCACTCCTTTTTGGCTCCAAGAACATTATATTTGAATTTTTTAAAGTCGTGCCCGCAACTTATTATGAGATCCAACTTTCAAACTTTGTTGAACTTCTTCACACCTGTGACTGAGCTTGAACAATCCTGCTAATTTATCCGGTCGCACCCGCAACTGATGAATGTCGCGCCCGCGACTGAATCACACTGTTCAATCTTAAGCTACTGGATGTTTTGAATTATTCAATCTTTAATTTCTTGCCCGCGAATTATTCTGTCACACCCGTGACTTCACTTAGTCGCACCCGCGACTAACTTGTGTCACGCCCGCTACTGGATGGACGCTGTTCACCTTGAAGCTACTGGATGTTTTG
Organism: Aleurites moluccanus; assembly: GCA_948193065.1. Taxonomy (NCBI): domain Eukaryota; kingdom Viridiplantae; phylum Streptophyta; class Magnoliopsida; order Malpighiales; family Euphorbiaceae; genus Aleurites; species Aleurites moluccanus. The sequence continues at coordinate 10,974 of CANXYC011425607.1, forward strand.
AATTATCCAGACCATAATTTTACGCCTGCGACTGTAAACTGTCGCGCTCGCGACCTGAAGCTTTTTAAGACTGTGACTGGATTTATTGCACCTGTGACCAAGCTTGTATCTAGAGTGGCACCCGCGACTAAGCAGCATCCTGCAATACTTCAGAGAAATTCTTGGAAATTCTTGCACATAATCAAACAAACTTATTAGTCCAATGATTTGGTATTTGTAACCATCAAAATAAGTATGAAGAAGACCTTAAGGTCTAACAATCTCCCCCTTTTTGATGGTGACAAACAACCAATTTTTAAAAGAAGGTGCATGATTATGTATTTTACAAAAACTCCCCTTAAATTTGTGCTTTATTTTGAAAAGATTATAGAATTTGACATTTTACATTAAATTAACATATTATAACTCATATTATATGTCAAATATAAATATAACTCGGATTATATGTCAAATATAACACAAATCAAAAATAAACACAAATCACCAATCAAAAAACACAAATCAAATCAAAACCAAAATTTTCTCCCCCTTTGTTTGATACCAATCAAAAAGAATATCATCAATTCATTACAGAAATGAGTTTTTAACAAACAAAGGAAAAAAAAAACAAAAAAAAATAGAAAACTATGAAGGGGGAACATTGGGAGCGGGATCTGAAGAAGTTTGGACTGTAGCAGCTCCAATAGCAGCAATGCTGGAGAAATCAGAACCAGCAGGTGCCTTGCCCTTATCCATGGGTTGAGAGGGAGCAACGGGGTCACTGGACTCTGCATCAGCTGTGTCTGAATCTGATGGAGAAAATGCCTCACGATGCTCTATTTCTACCAAAAATTCTCGTTGTTGGTGCCATAACCGTTGAATGGCAGCTTTAAGAGAAGTCTTGACTTCAATCTCAACAGAAGAGACTCTATCATCTAACTTTTGTATACGTGCCATAATCTCAGCTTGGCGATTCTCCAAGGCATCAAAGCGAGCTGTAAGAAATTCCATGAGCGAAGAGGAAGCAGTTGTGTCTTCCGGAGGTGCAGGCTGAGAAGGAACTGTAGTATCAACAGAGGGAGGAGGAATTTCTTCCTGTTGCTCTGTTTCCTCACCATCAGCAGGAACGACTTTAAGAACAAAAGATCCATCAGACCTTTTCTCAACTATCCTCATATGCTGAAAAGTTACTAACCCAAGGAATTTATTTTCTGAAAGATTATGAACCAGGGGTTTGAAAGCGGTGTTGATTGGATCAAATTTGGGATTTTCACAAATTGCATAAGCTATATGTGTCACCAGGTGAACACAAACAATATCTCCTGATTTCTTGTGAGCAATGTTGTGAAATTGATCAACCAACCACCTAGCAGAGGCAATGGGATAGCCTTTCTCAATGCACCAAAGAAAGAACACCTCAGTTTTGAGAAAAGCACTATAACTAGTTCCTCGACTGTTGATGGTATAGGTGATAATTTTGTGAAACACCTTGAGTATCGGGTCTCGAATACTAATGGATTTTGAGATTTTAGGATTAAAATGATAAGAGGACCCAGTAATTTCCTTCCAAAACTCATCATATTCTCTTCAAATTCATGGGAGAAACCTATTGCCCCAATTTCAATAAACCCAAAAAGTTGACCGGTTTGCCTAAGAGTAAGGGTATAAGGTTTGCCCCAGCAGTTTGAAGCTCATATTACCATAGGTAGATCCTCTAGATGTGTCAAGGGAGAATGTGGAGAAAAAATTCAAGAGTTAGTAGGGGAAAACAATCATGTTTAATATCCACCATTGTGAGCCAATGGACAGATTGGAGTTTTGACCTAATAGGTTCACTCAAGCCTAACCTATCTAACTCCATCCAATTCACATATCTAGAAGGAAGAATTGAACGGTGAGAAGACAGATTTTCATACCGGGTAATCTCTTGAGGAGACAGAGATTGAACCAACACCTCCAAATCTGTAGGATTCTATTCTTGATAGTTGACTGGAGTCCTTTTCTTCTTTGGAATTGGAGTAGGAGATGGTTTTGGAGGAGGAATGGGTGGAGAGGAAGATTTTGAGATGGAGGAACTAGATGGAGAAAAGGGAATGGATGACTGCCCTAATCTGGGTCTTTTGGAAGCTTCTTGCCCCTTCTTAGCCCAAGATTTTACTCTTTTTAGACCCATTTAGGTACGAAAAGAGGATTAAAGCAAGAAAAGCAGAGAGATTTTGAGAGAAAATAGTTGAGAAATGAGAAAGAATGACTGAAAATCGCGAAAAAAGGGTTTTTAAAAAACTGAGAATCGCCAGAGTCACGGCTGCGACTAATTTTGGTCGCCGCTACGACAATGAGTTGGCAGGCAAAAAAATTAAATAACGGACAGTCGCGGCTGCGACAAAATTTCGATCGCGGCTGTGAAGGAAATTGTAGCGGCTGCGACTATGTTGGTCGCGGCTGCGAACTGAAATAGAACAAAAACAAGAAAAAGTAAACATGCGATTCTTGAAATTCTGATGGTCACAGCTGTGACTTAAGTGAGTCACGGCTGCGACTAAGTGAGTTGCGGCAGCGACTAAGTGGGCGCAAAATTATTTTTCAAATATTTTTCCATCCAACATGCCTAATTCTCTCTTAATAAAATTCATTCTTTCTTCATTCAAGGGTTTTGTAAAAATATCAACCAATTGTTTATTTGACACAATAAATTCTAGAGCAACATCATGATTTTACACATGATCTCTAAGAAAATGATGTCTAGTGTCAAAATGTTTACTTCTTGAATGTTGAATAGGGTTTTTTGATAGATTTATGGCACTAGTATTATCACACTTAATGGGTATAGTTTTTAGAGGCACACCAAAGTCCTTAATTTGTTGTTTCATCCACAACACTTGTGCACAACAACAAGCGGTTGCCACATATTCGGCTTCTGCCGTAGATAAAGCTATTGAATTTTGCTTCTTGCTAAACCAAGAAACAAGACAATTTCCTAGGAGTTGGCAAGTACCGAAGGTACTCTTCCTATCCAAGCAACTACCGGTAAAATCCGCATCCGAATAACCAATAAGATTAAAATCCATGCCTCTAGGATACCATAAGCCTATGTGTTGAGTGCCAATTAAATATTTAAAAATCCTTT